>JACSZP010007463.1:6722-34825 GCA_016161895.1 Pinna nobilis | reverse complement strand
TGTATAATAATGTTAAGAGAAAGTAATGACTATATATAATAATCAGCTTATTTACAAGTTAACATTCACTAAAGATCAATGTGGTACATACACGACAAATTAACTGACATCGGTCATGGCGCAGTTGTAGGCCTAACAATGGAAGTTGAAAAACCTTGTTATTGAAATTTCTTTTAAGATTCTGTTGGGATGTGATCTGTTTCCTTGTGCAGCTGAAAATGTGATCTTAAAATCTACGATGTCGCCATTAAGCAACTTAACATTGATAGCTATTTGGAGCTGTTCTGGCCCAAACTGGGGAATGAACCAGTGACCACAAGATTAAGAGACAAGCGTTTAATCATTGAGCCAAAAGTCGAGACATTAGGCTCAAAGGCCTAACTCTGCCTGGGTTTACCACATTCCTCCTCATCTTCATTTTGAGGTCTTTGTCCTGTTACAATTTACCCATGTGAGTGATCCATGCATTAATTAAGGAAAGGACAGTCATGATCAGATAGGGTGGAAAATCCATTTACTGGCGATGCCAGTGTTTTGGCCAAAATAGGGGATCAAACCTTCAACCCCAAGACTAAGAGATTAGCGTTTATCCATTGACCCAAAAGTTTAGTTATGGAACATCATACAGATACATTTGGCCCTAGTTAAGCAAATGATATTATACATGTATAATAAGTATATATAAATAATTAGCTTTGTACCTGCAACAAATAGTAAAGGGGAATATGCATTGATCTAGATTTATCCCTGTCCATTCATAAGAATGTCAGCCCAAGTATCTAGATGCATGCATGATTATTACAGCTGCCTCTTCTTACAATTTTGAGCTACACTTTGATATTTGATGGATGTTATACATACATGTAACATAGACGGGACTATCCATAGGATTTTGATTATCATTTGTGCCTTACAAGCTCACTTCAATTCTGCTTTTTCTCTTTTGTAGGTGTGGACATTGTAAAAGACTAGCTCCTGAGTATGAAAAAGCAGCAACAACTCTGATAAACGATGAAACACCTGTGCCATTGGCTAAGGTATGTTGTTATTGGCTAAGGTATGTTGTTATTGGCTAAGGTATGTTGTTTGCATAAAAGACTCAGATTTTTTTTGCTGTGAGAAGATAGGTAGGATTGTCTTCTTTTTTTTTAACTTAACTATGTATGCATCTATAATATAGGCAGTGGGGAAAATATTGGAAGACTGATGAAAAAAAATTAATACCCGGAATGGCAATTAAAAAAAAAGAGTTGCAGCGTTTTGAATTTGAGTGAGTAGGTCGCATTATAGCAAATCATCAGTTTTTCATAGATGGCCAAAATCTCGGATTGTTTCTTCTCACAGTATCACCAACTTATAAGACAGAGTTTATAAGTTTTGGACAGTATCCTGAATTTCCTGATCCCATATGAGTTGGGAGGGACGTCAAACAACAATAAAAAAAAAAAAAAAAAAATATGTTTAAACAAACAAAGTTATTAATGATCTCAAAGATGGACTTGATTTGTGTATCTAATAAATATTGGTATGTTAAAGTTTCATGAAAACATTGTGTTTTTTTCTCTCTCTTAGGTTGACTGTACAGAAAACACCGATACCTGTTCAAAGTACGGTGTCAGCGGTTATCCTACTCTCAAAATATTCAGAAACGGAGAAGTTGCTGAAGATTATAGTGGCCCAAGGGAAGCAAGTCAGTACAAGCTACTTGATAATACAATTTACAATACCTCTAGTATCACATTGCACACACACACACATACATGTACCCATTATGTTTCTGCACTGACCCCATTCAATTTTTTGCTGAGTGATGACCCCATGAGTTGGACAGTCTCGTAAAATTCAGTTTTCAAACTTTGCTGCCAGATGGCGTCATTTCTTGCTTGTTCTTCCTGTATTCAAAAGCAGAAAGCAGTTAAGTCCTTTTTGACCGGATTGTGAAACAAAATCCGGCTTATGAAATGGCGAAGTCTGTCTGCGTCAACAATTTGGTTTGCTTTTGTGTTTAGATCCGTTGTGGGAAGACCATTGGTCATATATATCTCTTTGAAACTTCACATGTAGATAGACCTTGATGAGTACTACAAATCACAACTTTTATTTTTGATTTTTTGAGGGGGATAAAAAATAATGGGGGTGGACTGTCAGTGTCAACAATTTGGTTTAGATCCATTGTGGGAAAACCATAGGTCATATCTCTTTGAAACTACACATGTAGATAGACCTTGATGAGTACTACCCATCACAACTTTTATTTTTTTTTTTAGTTTTGGGGGAGGGATGAAAAAATAATGGGGATATGGACTGTCAGTGTCAACAATTTTGGGAATACCATAGGTCATATCTCTTTGAAACAACACATGTAGATAGACCTTAATGAGCACTACCCATCACACTTTCATTTTTGATTTTTTGAGAGGGGGGGGGATCAAAATATATTTGGGTTGGATTGTTAGTGTCAACAATTATGGGAATACCATAGATGATATCGATTTGTAACTTCATATGTAGATAAACCTTGATGAGAACTTTCCATCACCATCTTTTATTTTGAATTTTGGAGGTGGATCAAAGAAGTAATGTGGGGTGAAGATTGGGTTTACATGTGTTCTTTAGGGACCTATGAATAATTTTTCATATTTCATTATGACTTGAATCAATTAGAACAGTTTTAAAGAATTTAGTAATTTTTTGACTTGTTGAAAGTAAGAGGGGAATCAAACCAATAATTTGGGGGTGGACTGTCAGAGTCAACAATTTTGTTTAATTTCTGTCAAGGCCCCACAATCCAGCCATACCGCCTTAAGCGATTTCTTGTTATTCAATATTATAGTATCATGTTCCCTTTCTGATTATAGTCATGGGTTCAATTCTGTACTGCCTGGGGCCTCCGTGGCCGAGTGGTTAGTGTGTTCGACTGCGAATTGGAAGATCTGGGTTCGAGCTGGGTAGCTCCACTCTGCGGTTGGCCATCCCTGTCTTTCGGATGAGACAGTAAAAATTGAGGTCTGGTGTCACAGTTGGTGTTGGCACGTTAAATAACCCTCCCTGCTCTGCGGCCAGTAGTGCCGAGCATAGACAAAATTTGTAGCCCTTCACTAGCACACAGTGACATCTCCATATGAGTGAAATATTCTTTATTGGGATGTTAAACAACAATACCATACCATACCTATACTGCCTACTCAGCTGACTTTTCCTGTCCTACAGAAGAGACAGGCAGAACTGAGGTCTCTTGTCACAGTCATCGAGGATCTATAATGAAGTTAATTGTTAGTGAGGCTGATAGATACTAATTTGGCTGCCATTTTGTTTCCCCCTTCGATACAGTGCAAGAGTTCTATTTTTTCAGTCGATTATTTACTAAAGTTCTAATCGATAAATAAACACCAAAAATGGTATTTTTTACTGAATAAAACAATACCTTTAAATCAGTGCATCCTTTATTTAATGTTGTGTGTTTACTTCTATGAACATTGTATTAAACATCCTCGTGGTGATGCAATGTTTACAAGTATCAACCCGCATGGCCGCGTCAAGGCCCCGCATTCCTAGGTTCATGTTCTATCTACATGTAATCTTGTTCTAGACTGAAATTTAAGAGTAGAGAAGGTTGACATACATGTATTGTTATATAATGCTCCAGAAAAGCTGCATACACTTGTATTTTACCTCTTTAAACTGATTACAGTATATTATAATGATAATAACAAGTAAGCCATGGTATAATTGGTCCTGTCTTTTGGATGAGACAGTAAAATTCGAGATCCTGTGTCACAGTAAGTGTTGGCATGTTGAAGAACCCTCCCTACTCTACAACCATAAGCGCCAAGCATAAGAAACAATTCGTCACTCTTCAACAGCACATGGTGATATCTCCATTTAAGTAAAAGATTCTTGAATGGTACATTAAACAACAATACAACCAACCAACCAGTATTGATAGTAATTAAACTGACTATTAACCTTATTACCTTGAGCACTGTAATTTATGGCAAGGATTTTTAAGGAGCTACAAATGAAATTGGTTTGGCCTGATTAAACTGATAAACTCTTGAATGGGTCATTATACAGAACACAACAACAATTAATTATACCTACCTTGTAGTGATCTATTTTATGTTCTCTGTTCATTGGTTTTTTTTTCTTTTTTTCTTAGATGGCATTGTAAAAGAGATGCAAAAACGAGCTGGACCATCATCCAAAGAATTGAAAACTGTTGAAGATTTGGAAAGAGTTCTGAAAAGTCAAGATTATTATGCAATAGGTATGCAATCTCTCTGGTACATTTAGAATCTTAGAGTCATAAAATGAAAGAAAGCAAAGTAGATCCTACTTAGACCGTGTTTCAGTTAGGAATTTTACATCATGATTGATCCTACTAGTTTTTATATGCCCACCATTGGCGTTGTCCTGAGGTTGTAGTTTTCCAGACTTTTTCCCCCTATTGATGCAGATCAGATGATGATATTTTGACACCAGCTTCCTCTCATGGAGTTACAGTTCCATCACACACTGCAGTGGCTTCAGGTCATCATGACCTACTTTACAAGTTAGACTAAGTGAAACAGTTCTCCAGACTGTTTTTTTTGGCTATGGATGCAGATCAGATGATACTATTTGGACACTAGCTTCCTCTCATGGAGTTACAGTTCCAGTTGGCACTTCAAATGGTTAGCGTCACCTTGATCTACTTCACAAGTAAGAGTTGGTCAAAGGGGTTTTTTTTTCACCTCATTGGCTGCCACTCTTAAAAATCATGGCGGGTGTATTAGCCATCATTTACAGTTACTCTTGTTAATGAAATGACACAGTGGACAAAGTATGGAAATCTGTATGTTGATGATGATAATCACTGATTAATTGTCAGTGCATCACAGTGTAGACTGTTTAACTTAACAAGACTCTGAAAAAGTAAAATGGACTCTTCCAGACCATGAAAAGGACCTATCTAAATGGGGCATCAGAGGTCAAAGGATTAACACAGCTCCCCAGTAGAGGGCGCTTGTCATCAGGCCATAAGATTATTCCAGTCACTGCATGGGTGTCCGGTTTATTGCTCTTTGGATGACATTGTGGCTAGGGTGTTTGACTTCTGATTGTGAGGTCGGGACTTCAAGCCAAGCCATGTAGTGTGGTTGGCTGTCCCTGTCTTTCAGATGAGACAGCTAAAACTGAGGTATCATGTCATAGTAGTTGTTGGCACGTTTAAGAATCATATCTGCTCTACAGCCTTAAGTACCAAGTTTTGGCAAAATTTGTCACCCTTAACCAGCACATGGTGACGTCTCTATATAAGTGAAACAGTCTTATGGGGATGTTAAGCAACAACACAGACAACCTACCCTATCCCCTTCTTTAGAAAATATAGAATGCATAAGATTTGTCAGTGATGTGAAAGTTTACATGTGTTAAGTGTAAATTTCCTTACTCAGCAGATAAGCACTGAAGAGAGAAACAGAAACCTGAGACAAATCAGTCACTTAACAGTCTGATCCATAGGAACCTAAATGTCCACTTCATAAATGGGGGCACCTTGTCTTGGTGGTTAACTTGTTCACTTTCTGATCATGAGGTCATTAGGTCGAATCCCTTCAGATGTTTTCTTTCTTGTGATTTTCTTTTTATAATTGTTGATACTGAATTGCATTTATATTTTTGGGTAGGCTGTTTCAAGGATAGTTCTAGTAAGGCAGCTAAAGCTTTCCAGAAGACAGCAGATTCTCTGAGCACAGATATGAAATTTGCTCACACAAACAGTAAAGAAGTCATGGAAAAACTTGGAAAAGAAGAGTAAGTTCAGAAATTTACTGTTGTATTCTAGCAACAAAAGGATGGGTGATATTATTTTCCAACTCTTCAGGCCACAAAATAACACATGAATGATGTGGAGGTTACAATATTTCAATTTTTTTTTACTTCTGATTTGGTACAGATCACCCCATCATTAGTGTTGCATAGCCATGATTTGGTTTGTAATCCTAATTCATATTTGATGTAAAAATCAAATAAGCTATGTTTCTTTTAGTATCAACTGACTGATATCGCTGCCAAAATTAGAAACTAAAACAGATATTTAATTGAATGTGTGATATTTTTAATTCCTACCTATATCTACTGGTCCCTCAGTGAAAGTTTTAGAGTGTTACAGATCAAACACTCTACCAACCTTCAGTTAAAAAGTATGTTTTGATAGTTTTGCCATCTGTCTGTTCCAGCAAAGTCATCCTTCGTCAGCCTAACAGATTAAGAAACAAATTTGAAGAAGCAGAGAAGGAATATGATGGTTCTGAGGACGAAGCAGCAATGAAAAACTGGCTGTCCGCTAGCGTGTAAGTTGTGTTACTTTACATTCTTTTAGAATTCTATAATCTGATTGGTTGAGAGCAATGTGACAATTTTCAATGCTTCCAGTGCTCTAAGTAGCATTCCAAATCGCAAACATCGTAGATTTTTGGTCGCATTTGGAAAATTTTGGTCCCCATACATGAAAGTTAAGTCGCAGTGTTATTGATAGGATATGATAGTTACACCTCATTTGACTGGTTTGTACAATGAGGGCATAAATACCCCATTCCCAATGCAAAACATGTATGTGTCAATACAGTGTTGCATAGGAAGTACATGATATTGCCTGTAATTTTTATTTCCCAATTCAACATTTATTTTGCGTTAAAATTCCCTGTTGTGTTTATGTTGTTGTTATTATGTACAAACATAATTTGTTACCAATTATGTTGGTATTTTCCCAAAATTGGAAGGAAAAGGCCTGAACTATGTAGAAGCGCCCTCTCGTGAATGAAATAATTTGTAAAACTTCTGTGTGAAATGATACACCAAAGTATTGATATGTTTTAATATTTTCTCGAACAGTAAGCCACTTTTCTTGGTTATTTAAAACTCACTTAGAAGACCACCTCACAATATAACCATCATAACTAAGTCTGTCTGCCACTTTTCTTGATTATTTAAACTTCACGTAGAAGAAAACCTCACAATATAAAGCATCAAATCTAAGTCTTGTCTATCAGTAATCTAGACTATTTTACTCACAGTTAGGAAACCACCTCACTGGACAGGCCAATTTTTAACCAGTTACATGGTTGGTCTTAATAGCCAGGTTGTACTGGTTTTTTATTTTTGTTTACATACTTATGTTGTACATTGAATAACTGTGTTTGATTCTTTCTAGGATGGGACTGTGTGAGCCTAGAACAACAGATAATGTTGGTAAATTTCAGAAACCTCTTGTTGTTGCCTACTATGACGTAGATTACTCGAAAAATGAAAAAGGAACAAATTATTGGAGAAACAGGTAAGATATTTATACCTGTAAAGGCGAGGGAGGTTAGGAAGTTTAAACAATCGTGATTACTCTAAATTCAACACTGATATAAGCACCAATTTACTAGTTTCAAAGATGATAAAAATAACAAAGGCTACAGCTATGTACAGTGGAGCCTCATTAATCCGAATGCCTTCGTTCCTAAGCTAATTGTTCCTATAAATGAAGCATCTGGATGATTGAAACAACGCCTCTATAATGACCAGTACAAATTAAAAGTTCTACTCTCGTGATATTTTGTCCAGAAGGTGAAGCATCTGGATTATTGGGAGTCCTAATTAATGAGGCTCCACAGTATATCATTTCATATACTGAACTTAGGGAAGGAAGATGTGTTTGCATGGTGAAAAAACATCTAGAAAATTGTTTTCCCTCAAAGTAAATAATGTATGAAGCAAATGATAATGAAAGTTTCCAGTTCTGTTTAAAAAATCGGACTTGTGTCATATTCAGATTCTATTTAAGTTATAATTACTTTTATTTCTTTTACCTTCAGGGTCATGAAAGTAGGAAAGAAATTCAAAGATGCAGGGAAAAGGGTCTACTTTGCCGTCAGTAAGAATACTGATTTCAGCCATGAACTGTCAGAATTTGGAATAAATGATGCAAGCGGTGACAAACCAGTTGTCACAGCCCTGGATGAAAATGACAAAAAATTTGTTATGTCAGATACATTTTCGTAAGTAGATAAGCAACTATACCTAAAATGTTCTTGAACTAAAACTAGAGGAAATGAAAACTTGTCTTGGTAGCTACGGTATTGCTGATTTTTTAAAAGTCCATCACTAAATTTGAATCATAATTTTTATACTCTTGTGGTAAGACAGGACATATTACTTAATGGCATTGTCAGCCTTCTGAGGTCATAGTTTTTTCTGCTATGGATGCAGATGTCATGCTTAAATTTGGTAAAGAGCCTCCACTCAGTTACAGGTCTTTTTCAAACTATAGCAGGCTCTGGTCACCATGATATACCCTTCTGATAAGATTAGGCAAAATGGTTTTTTTTTGTTTGCTATAGATAAAGATCAGATGTTGAAATTTGGACACTACCTCCCTCTTACGAAGTTGGAGGTCCTGTTTATACTTGGATGGGCTCAGGTCACTATGACCTACTTTACAGATAGAATGCTATTGCTAATTTTTGTTTAACATCCCTCTCAAGAATCAGTCAGTTAATGGTTCAGGCCGTTATGGAGATATTACCTAATGCCGGTGAATGACTACAAGTTTGGCCTAATCTCAGCCCTTATGGCCATCTTCAAATTATAATTCTGTGATACAGGAACTTGATTTTTACTGTTTTCCTATTGAGGACAGGATCAATTCACTGCCTTCATATAGAGAGCTAAAAATCACAATTTGAGGTAAACTCAATAATCAGAAGGCCGTGATGGCTCTCGGAACAGGAGCAAAGGAAAAGCAGCTATAATCACAATATGTAATCTCTGGATTTCGAAATGATACTTTTGATTGTTAAAGATTAACTTGAATTAGAATGTCAATTTTGATTATTTAGATTAATCGCTTATGGAAATGACTGCAAATTTCAGCAATGGGAAAAGATACTTGCATAAACATTTGCAGGTGGTCTCTGGCAGTTTGACAAAGTACAAAGTCCTATGTATATATGTAACCGATCTTCTCTAACATTAAAAAACGACAGCTACCATATGACTTGTCTGAAGTGGTGTAAAACAAAACAAAATCGAAAAAAAGACAATCTGGAAAAACTGTATACAGGAAAATGTTTGCATTTTTTTTTTTTTAGCTCACCTGAGCCGAAGGTAGTATACTACTAACTGCTAGATAGTTAAGACTAATGAACTGACAGAAAGGTGGATTTGATATGATTTTCTTTAATTTCTTTTCTTTATAGAATGGATAACCTGGAGAAGTTTGTTAATGACTTATTAGATGGCAAACTAGAACCATACTTGAAGTCTGAACCAGTCCCAGAACCTAATGACGGACCAGTCAAGGTAATTTTAACAGTTGAAGTGCCTAGATTTGCACTATAGATGTAAGAAAATGACATATGTTTGTGTGTTTCTTTGTGTCAATAGCTTATGGATGACTATAGGTATTTATTTTAGCGATATTCTTAATATTAGTACCATTTGCGTCTATCACAGGTGCTTGTAAGAACTAACCACTTGATACTGACTTGTCTAGTGGAATTCTCTTTAACTCAATTGGTAGAGTGCTTGTTTCTTAAACTAGAGGACCCAGGTTCAAGTCTAACCAGGGCAGACAATTTTTTGCAATATTGTTATTGATATTGTTATGCAAGAATGGCTCCCATGTTTGGACCGGGGTATCCTTTGTGATATTGAAAATGTCCTCGTCAAAATTGCAAAAGTTTGACCATAGCTCTGGATATCGAGGGTGAAATTTCTCGTGGAGGGGGAGTATGTCACAGGTGTTAGTCAGAACTAATGACTTGATACTAACTTGGCTAGTGAGAATTCACATTAGCTCATTTGGTAGGAGCTGGCTTGGCAGAATTTACCAACTTTTCTTATTGGATAGTAAAAATTTGTTGGCACACTAAAAAATGATGAATTTAGATGTTTACAGACACATCGCTTGTGACTTGTGAATACAGCCAACTTTGTCATAAGATGTAAGGTCAAAGTCATTTCCCATGTATGATGTGATATCTCATTCCCTCCATATTTCCTTCCAGTATTGAGTGGCCTAGGCTGAAATTCACAAAAATGTATTCCAGGACCTCCCAGGGGTGTGCACAGACCTTGAGCCAATATCACAGGTCAAGGTCATTCTATATTGAGTTGAAGTAATTATTTCCCACGACAGAAGGGGACATTTTTTAACTAATCTTTAGGTTAAATCAGTTTATCCAGGGAGCTTATGTCAGAATTACTGATTTCCTTGTTTGAAAAAGTACCTGTAATTTAGCTTTTTCCACCCCAAATATCAAACTAGTGTGGTCTTATCTACTGTCTTAGACCAATCCATAGTGGGCTGTAGTGTTGAAATGCTTAGTTTGTTTTGGTCAGTGCTTAACATTTTCCCATTGTTGTTTTGCATAGTAAATGAAGATATTGATTTTAACCTCTGTTGTCTTTTTTGTCAGGTTGTTGTTGGCAAGAATTTTGATGAGATTGTTAATGATCCAGAAAGAGATGTTTTAATTGAATTTTACGCCCCATGGTGTGGTCATTGCAAACAGTTGGAACCGAAATACAATGAACTAGGAGAAAAGGTAACTTCATTAAAACATTCATTTTCAATTAATGCAATTTTCTACCTTGGCATTTTTTAAGTTGCCTTCACTATTAAAAGATGCTGAATTGACATAACAACAGAAAAATTATGTGTAAGTATTCAAATCTGTTGTAATGTGCTCTTTGTAGTTTATTAGCAGAGCATATTGTAGCTTCATACATGCATAAGTACAGTGGAGTTGGTCTATAATGATGTCAAAAGGGATGGACTTTTAGCTTCATTATAGGCATCCTTTGTTTTATGCATTGCATCCATCATTTCTCTTACTATAGGAAACAGAGCCAAATATTTATCAATGATTAATTTATCATTCGACCTAAAGGATTTTAGCTCTGCATATTGTCACCATTATATTTGAATTTGACATTAAACAACAAAAATATCTGGGTTAATGCCTACATGAATGGTTGATGAACCTTGCTATTTTTTGTCAGTATGAAGTCACCAATGGTAGTCCAACTTGCTGACATAATGGGCAGCTTTTATTCTATCATACAGTCTATTTCACATTCCTCAGAATATGCTTGAGTAAATATCCCTTATTACACCCTTGTATTTCCTTTAACTATGTTAGAATAAATCTTTTGTTGTTTTACAGTTAGCAAATGAGAATGGAATAACTATTGCCAAAATGGATGCCACAGCTAATGATGTAGCTAAGCCATATGAAGTAACAGGGTAGGTTTCAGAATCAAGCAAACTTCTACTGTTTTTACATCCCACCTAGATATAGAAATCTGGAATTAAGAAAGAATCTTTCCTTTAACTTGGGCTATGCGAATGAACAAAAGCAGACATTACAGCTCAGTAGTATTGAGTACAAAGCACAGATAAAAAAAAGAAGCTTTGAATATTTATATCAGACAAACTCATGTTTTCTTTGATTTTACTGAATTCCAAGTTCATCTCACATCTCAGTCTGAACAGGATTAGTGGTCATACGACTTTGATCCTCTGGTGTTACTTATTATTACATTCTAGACTTGATGCCTTGATGTCTTTGTAATTATTCACAATCTTAGTAATTATTCACAATTTCAGTAATTAATTACAATTTCAGTAATTATTTACCTATATTTTTCAGCTTCCCAACCATTTACTTTGCACCAAAAGGATCAAAGGGCAATCCAAAAAGATACTCGGTAAGTGGTTGTTTGTTACATTTAGGTAGACATTCCCTACACATGTACACACTCTGAACCCAGTTTTTTTTAAGCCCATCATATCCAGTGACCTGTCAAGTTTAACATAAGTATGTATTGTCATCTCAGCTTTGTGAGACGAGTTGGCTCCAGGGTAGATTGCTCTCCTTCAGACCAGGATGTTAGAGGTCGAAATAACAGCAGAAGACAGCTGGCTTTCCTTGTCATGAATAAAACTTTGAGAACCAAGGTCCCATGTTACAGAAGATGTTGGCACATTAAAGATCCCCTACTGCTCCATAGACAC
This sequence comes from Pinna nobilis, assembly GCA_016161895.1. Classification (NCBI taxonomy): domain Eukaryota; kingdom Metazoa; phylum Mollusca; class Bivalvia; order Pterioida; family Pinnidae; genus Pinna; species Pinna nobilis. The sequence goes on along the minus strand of JACSZP010007463.1, from coordinate 22,779 downwards.
CAGAGTATGCATGACAGTTTTCATTGCTTACAGTCCCAGACCTTGATTTGGGAATTGATCTCACTTTGTCATTAAAAAGATTCTTTATACATGTAACTGTGATTTGTAAGAGGGGAATATGTTTCATCAGAGAGCTCCAGATTTCAGATTACCTTTCTTTTGATTTCAGGGAGGACGTGAGGTAGATGATTTTATAAAGTACCTAGCCAAGGAGGCAACAGGTGGTCTGGAGGGATATACTACAGATGGAAAGAAAAAGAAGTCCAAGAAATCAGAGCTTTAGACATTGCAAGACAAAATTAAACAGCACAAATATGTATAAAAGTGTGGGTAATTGTGTATAGATGTATATGTATGGGGAGAGTTCGGTTTGGTAAATATATTTTTACGTCATTTTGTAGCAAGTGGTATTTCATGTTGACGCCTAAATGTTTTGTGCTGTTGAAATTTTGAAAATGTTTCTCATTCTCGCTTGATTCTTAATCTCAAATCTTGTACATGGTAGATACAAATTTTTCAAATGTGGGCTTCGATAAAGTATATGTAGATAACTTGGTTTAAATAATCACTTTTCCTACCCTCAGTGGTGTGGTACAAAGTCCCTCATAGCAGGATTTAGACCTGCATACATATGGAATGGGGGTTTTAAGATTTATAAAAGGGTTGAGGTAATCAAAAAAAAGTTTTTTCGTTTGAATTTTTAGTTATTTTCTGTTTCTGTAGTAGAATGAGGGAATTTTACATATACCTGTATGTGTACATAACAGGACACACTTATTGGTGCACTTGTTTGATTTGATTGTAACATGAAAGTTGATGTTCATGATAAAACTTAATTGCCATATTGTCATCAGGTTTGTGTATTTCTGGCATTTAAACAGTTGTTAGTGAGGTTTCGACTTAGAGTGTTCTGTAGGAGGATGTGTTCTGCCCTTGTCTGAATCTGTAAAATGGAAATAAAGAGGTGTAAAAGGGGATATAACTGTGAAGCGGCATAGAATATTTTGTTCTAGTGCAGACCTGTAGGTTAAATACTTAAGTTTACACATATCTTTATCCATTTTGGAAAATGTCTCTGATGTAATTTTTTGTTCCATATTTTGGATGTAAGTATCATGTTGCAATTGCTGGCCAATTAAATTATAATGAAATGGCGAGTGATGAGAGAAGTAACTATTTCTTGAGGAATTCCCATTATGTGCTGCTACATGATAGCACCAATATAAGCTGTATGACCAAAGTTTGTTTTGCCGGATAATTGTTCTTTAGTGCCACATTAAACACTAATTCTCATATTCATCATGTGTCTAACAGAATTAAATATTATCTTGTATGAAGTGTTGTGTCTTTTTCATTTTGAGCCATTGGAATATTACGTTATAGATAAATCATTAAAATTACAGAATTCAGTGAAACCCTGATGTGTTGAAATCTCACATAATTTTGAAATGATTTTAGTTTCCCAGCTGAATTGATTTTCTTGCTATTTTAACCCAGTTATTTTGAAAATCCTGTTTACCAGTATTTGAAAGAAAAAGTCATTCCCCTTTGATTTTATTGTATTAGGGTTTGACTGGTATGTTACACACTGGTTATCCACCAGTGAAAGGAGACATCATTATCTACTATAACTCCGTAGTAAAGTATGTCCCTTGTACAGTGAAGCCTCATGAATCCAGAACCTTCCCCACACAATTGGCCAGATAAATGAAACATCTGAATTACTGAAACCTACTTATCATAATAGTCCAAGCAATTTGAGAATTTTGTTCACTAGAAACATCGCCCTGAAGGAGAAGCATCCAGATAATTGAGACTCCACTGTATTTGGAGGTTCAGGGGCCTCAGTTTCATTTCTAAAAGAAATCTCTTTTGATAAAAATCACTCGTTATCATAAGTGAGCAATTTTTCAATCTGTCATGTGTATTGTATATTTCACCCCAAAATGGATCGATTGTGATGAGATCTAATATTATTGAGTTGAATAAGTCCGGTTTTGATTATGTTTATTGATTTAAAGTTAATATTCAAATTTCTTATGACTTACGAGTGATTTTATCTATGTGAAAAAGGCTACAACGTTTGAGTACAGGTGGCACGACACCACATATGCTTATTTAGCCAATAATTGTGTTGCTGATTACGAGCACATAAATCCAAGTTTGATTGACCCTTGGAAGATTGTTCATGCCAAAACTCTATTGTACATTGGCAAAACCTGTGAAACTACAGATTATAGTTTCGTGACATTGCCTTATTGCATTGTTAGTTGTATTGTTGTTTAATGTCCCACTCAATGTCACTTTGGTGACAGGAACAAAGTTTGCCTATATTCGGCACAAATGGCCTTAGAACAGGGAGAGTTTTTTAACATGCCAACACCTACTGTGATACGGGACCTGTCACCTCGCAAGGACAGGAACAACCAATTGTATTATGGCACAGATTCGAATCCACAACCAGAAGGTGAATACTTTAACCATCCGGCAATGGTGGCCCCTCAAATTACATGTAAAGCTGAAATGTTTCTTAGCTGTATTTGTAAATAAATGAGTGAAAGACCATTGTTAATACCTAAATAAAACAAAACTCTATTCATTTAGGACAAATGCAAATAGCAGAAGTCCAAGTTCAACAGTCTTTTGAGACTTGCTCATCTATTAATGATGAATACTTTGCTGTCATAATATTGCTCTGAGAATTGGACTCAGTGACAGTGACTGGACATTAGGACTTTTAGCTTCATTCACGTCATCCAATGGGCTTCTGCGGGATAAAGATGTCATGCACTAAAGCAGTAATGATAATCCCAAGTACGTGCTGATCAGTATTTATCGTACTTCTAATGCCAAATAATTGATAGGTTCTCTTGGATATTCAGCTGAACAGCGATTTATACTTTCCGTGAAATTAACAGCCGGCAGTGTTGTTATAACCAAACATATTATCATAAGTAAAATGCACCCTTGCTTTCATAATTCAATAATGAAGCTAAAATGCAAATATGAGATTTATGGTGTATTAATCAAATTAAGATTGTCAAAAAGTCGCCCCCTAAAATTTACAGCGTGGCATTAACCTCAATATACTGTTATGCCAAGTTTTGTTATTACAAAAGATAAATGTAATTGTTTTATTTAACAAGCATTTCTAAAGAACCCACTTCAAATTGACCCAGTTTTTATGTTATACCAAGTTTTGTTATTACAAAAGATAAATGTAATTGTTTTATTTAACAAGCATTTCTAAAAAAAACCCACTTCAAATTGACCCAGTTTTTATGTCATCATTAGAACATAAAACAAAGTTTTAAATATACATTTGCGATCAAATAAAATATTTAGATCTACATTGAACATCCCCATTGATCCACATACTCGTTCGTTTCTCTCTTTAGCAATATGTTTTACCGATAACAGCACTGAACTTGCAGCAATTTTGGAATTATAACTTTCGGTTAAAAATGTAACCGAGCTTCAAAGCTTGGTTAAATTTCACAGATATGACTGAGGTTTTAACCAAGGGTTAAATTTAACCAATGGATGAGCAACTGAATTTAATCCAGGTTTAAATTTTAACCCTTAGCTACGGCATTTAACCGAGGGTTAAAATTATACTGCGAGACTAGCAACCAGGCCCTGATTGTAGCAATAAGCTAGGTTATAATACCAAAATTTAAACATAATTTAACCAAACTTTAATGACATATTCACATTTAAATCGAACAACAGAGTTTTAATTCTGTGTTTTATTTTAATCCTGAGGCTTAAAATCCAACAAACAATAAAAACACTGTGACCAGTTGTCTGGAAGGAATCATAAATAACTCTTAATTAGGCCACATGAAGTCTGAAATTCACTTCATAATCGGTAAAATATGTAATATTTTGATGGGTGTGGCATGCCAACAGGGGACGCTAACTACTTCTGCACACCTGGTCCCATCCCGTTAGGGATTTGCAATTATTTATTCACGTTGATACCATTATTACTCCCAACTTTGGATTTTTTAAAATATTCCTTGGTAATTCAATTTTATCTTGTCACACAACCAATTCCATGTACAAATAACAATTAACACTTCATGATTTGGATCTAACATAGACTTATACGTCTATGGATCTAATTACATGGTATATAAAACCAGAGACATATAATACAGATGTATTATATGTCTCTGATAAAACAAACTCCCGGATGATTACAAGGTCCTATAGGTATGTTATAGTCGACGCCCCAGACATTGAGGAATTGGAACTTTTACTGTCTGCTTTACGGAAGGGCAAGTCTGGAAAGTCATATTTGTAATAAGGTAGAACGAACGGCGACGCCTTTGTATCATTTGGCGGGAAGTAATCTTTTTCATCTGATGTATCACTGTTGATCTCTTCTACATACTTCCGTTCGTTTGTCCTTACTCTGTGAAGTCTACGTTTTGCTGATTGTTTCCTACCAAAGCAGAGAAGCGTTGTGTTGGCCTCTTTCCCTGTTTTCTTTCTTTTAATTGTTTGTTCAGAATATCGATACTCCCGACGCTGCGAAGAACGGAATCCGAAACTGTGGGAGCCAAAAGACGAAGTTCTCACCACGACTGAATCCCTTTCTCTACCTTTACACATTTGTGAAAGATACTGCAGCTCGTCAAATTCTCTATTGTCTTCTCTGTTGCAGTTCAATAAGCGTTTTTCTTTTTTGTCGTAAATCAAACCACCAACGGCGTGTTCAACAATATCGGCGCCAAGAATTTCTTCCTCCAGAGGCACACGCAAGCCGATCAGAAGATCTACCAATTTGAGGAATAGGAATGACGTCACAGCAGTCCATCCGATGATTGCTACAATGGCAAGCGTCTGAACACCAAGCTGGTAAAATTTGCCGCTCTGAAAACAACATCGGATTAGAAATTAATGAAAAGTCAAAATTGATTATTTAAGTGTACTCATCATTTTTGTATTATCAGTGATACGGGGTACTCGTTAAAAAATATGGAGTTCCGCCCTGAAGGATAGGATGATAGTCTGGAGCATGGTCATTTGCAGTGACTACACTTTACTAGACAGATCAAGAACAAATTATATTTTCACCCGATATGGATAGTTTACTGAACTTGCAGGGTTTCCATGGAACATCTACAAAAGGTGTGACATGCCACGAGGGGGCGCTGACCCCATCCGGACACTTGATCCCATACCGTTGGAAATAAAAAAAACGTAGATAGAAGATACTAAGGGTACATTCCAAATTCAAATACAATGCGTTAACTTGATAAAGATATAAAAGTTTACTCTTTAGAAAATGTCATAATAGAAGAATATTAACCCTACATTTCCAAACTCCGAATAGGATTAAAAGTGCATGTGTACTTGATGCCTTTTGTATTCGATACTACGCCAAAAAGAGAAAAAAGATCGCAAATTCCAAATAAATCAGGATTGGACACCATAATATTTAAGAATTTACTTAAGTCTAGGAATTATCTCAACTTCAGTTTCTTAACCAATTAGGGTTCCGAATTCAGCTACAGTTGAACAAATCTACGACTTGAATAAATTCTCAAGTTATTGTCGCCAAACCCTGTTTCTATTTCCATTACAGAAGGTGAATTGACAAACAAGCCGTATGACAATCGTAATGATTTCGACTCTCCGTCGACATATCTCTATAATTATGCAGTGCACTCCCTCATTCGGCTGTATATAATCTTTTACATCAAAGAGGATCAGGTAGGCCAGAACTTTACTCTTTTCCATTTAAATAATTTGTTACACAATTTAATTTCCATTTTATTAAAAAGTCAACTAGTAGGCTGTCACCAGGGCATAAAACATCCCGCTTCCTCTCATCAATCGGCAGATGTACGGACGGCATAGAATATTGTTTGCTATACGAATGATTTAGTTAGTGGAAGGATAAGTTGCTTGTTTAATATTGGTGGTTGAATCATCCCTACCGAATATTACATCGAAACATGACCCACCCCTGCAATTACGTGTTTGTCCTGTATCTGTATATTGCCCAGGGACAAATGATATCTGTTATTCTATATGATGTTTTAATGGAATTTTCGAATTTTTTCATATCGCAAAATTTAGGTTTAAAATGAATTTACAGCGCAAGGAGTTGCAATGAATGAATGCAAGTCAAATCGCAACTCAGTCGTTACAATCAGCCTCTTTTGGTGTGTATGCCTATGACTAAACATTTGATCGAAGGCACAAGGAGGGAGAGGGAGCGACGAGGACCACGTGTGATAAATTAGATAAATTGTGAAATATGAAAGACGAAACGGTAGGTTTATCAAAATAACACAATTACAGATTCCAAGGTTGGAATCGTCAGGAGACACAAAAGTGTGGTGAATAGTGGACAAACACAGACCTCTGATAATACAGAGATGGGTTCAGGTGTCTCGGGGTGTACACGATGACTCACCACGAATAATCCATCTTTCACGTGACTCAGTTGGATAGCTTCCGTCAGGTCATTAGTTTGAGTAAAAAGACCACCAGCTAGAAGACTCCATATACCACCCGCTCCATGAGTACCTATGCAGCCTAACAAACATGAATATAACATGAAATATGTATATTCCATGGTCCGATGTCACCAAAAGATCTCAAATTCAAATTCAGCACTCAGGTCAAGTTTTTTGCACTTCTTTTTTGAAGTAGATACAGGTATATTATGTGTTAAATGCAGTTCAAAATCAATGCGCATGTATATTTATAGCATACTTTTCTAAAACGTTGATTGTGTTTCCTTCCGTAATCTAACAGAAATAATTTCAGAATGTACTCAAATCTTGAGCAAAATACTCTTTCTTAATAATTCATGCTGTAAATTGCACAGCAATTAAAGTTTAAAGTTGGTGCCATCGGGCCTACGTGTTCACAAATATCTAGTTATTAAAGTTTTCAGACAAAGTAAAGTAATTTAGACGAAGAATGAGATTATTTCTACCATGAAAACGTGCAAGATATCATTAGTATTTTTGATATTTTTTTCCAGATATATCTTAATAATTAGAATACACTGTATATATCTGCTGCGTGACTTACCGACGGGGTCATCTATTTTCAGTTTATTCAATGTCTCGACACACGCTATCGTGATTATTCCTCCAATACCGCCAATGATGAATGCTTGCCAGGGTTGTGATAAGGCACACGTTGCTACATGGCAATGGCAAACAATACTATTGCATTTAATGAACATTTGACATCTTGCTATGTATGGTCTATTCTAAAATCTTAAACGTGTTCATCATTAGAATTAACCAATAGTTCCAATAGATTTTCGGATTAATTCAGGATAAGCTCCTATATAATGACATGTTCATTCACAGTATCATGTTCCCACTTTTTGGATTTACCGGGGGTCTTACCAAAAAGTAGGAACATCATAATAATTATCATGTTCCTGCTTTTTGGTAAGACCCCCGGTAAATCCAAAAAGTGGAAACACGACAACTCAGACAGGGTACCATCCCAAGAGAGAATACACATACAATGACACATTCAATCGTAGTAAATGTATAAGTACAACGGGACGAAATACAATGTATTTGTAAACTAACTTAATTTGTGTATTTGGCGTCAGTGTATGTGTGACTACATCAATCCTTTATCACCACTAGGAATTAAAGACTTACGTTGTAACATTAGAAAGTACTCAGTATATGAAATGCAATAAAGAACAAGGTAAATTAAAGTTACCAGAACTAGAGATAATGGTTCCTTTGATTTACAGCAAATTTGTCTACCCACTTGGCAAAGGATAAAAAATGCATCTCTATTGTCATAGTAACGAAGTAGGGTATGACGCATGTGTTGTTTGATTTCCTGATAGTCGTAAATTTGGCTACATTAATAAGGCAATTTTCAGTAAATGACTGATGAGATTTTTATTGGAGTCTAACGTGAATATGTGCTCATTGAATACATTTGTATATGATATATGACATGTTTTTACTTTCTGATAACATTCTTGGATGCTAAAATTGAATCAGTTATAATAATCATGGTTAAGTCATTTGGCCAAGGCAGCTGCCTCCTGTACTATCAGTCCGGTCTGTGTGCAAGCTCGCTCTTTTCATGACATTGGATATTTTTTGACAAACATATATCTAAAGAAACAAATTAGTACAAAAGTTATCCTGAAGATCAACTTTGAACTAAGGGCACCTGTCTGTGAGATTGACCTTGAAATAACCCTATGAAACCTTTGTAATAAACTTCTTGTGATTAAAATGCAATCAATATATCAATGGATTATGTCGATTGAATATTTGGTCAGAAGAAGACACATTAACGCCATTATACTATAGAAATACAATTGGCATAGATAGAAATTAACGTTTTAAATGTAAAAGAATTGCATGAACCACTAATGACCTTTGGTAATATATGGTTTTTAATACGAAATAAATGTCAGACAAAAATTAATCTCTGTTCCTTACTTCACAAAGAGTATGGAATAAAACAAACCCTTAAAAAACTCAATATTGAGATAGTAATTTTCTTTTCATGAATATTTTATAAAGGTATCTATGACATAATTGTAAGGTGTGCGACCATGGACAAATGAGACCGACCTGTTATCCCAACAAGGGATCCCAATAACGCATTGATGATGTACGCCACATCGAATCGTCTGTCCTTGAAAATATAACTGAAAATGAAATAGAATCTGATTGTCATTAACTTGATAACTGCGAGCAATTGGAAAGACAACAAAAGCTACAATATGCAAGTTGACTGTAATGATTTCCTGACTCAATTTTTATTTATCTTTTTCAAAATTGTAATTTCCCTTCGTTGTTTGATTATGACATCACAACAGTTTGTTGTCTTACATACATGTACTTTGAATTTCATCGACGGTTATGCCTATCTCGCCCGGCGGAATTGGTCAACATTATAGTGGTGCTACAAAGCAGGGGGGGGGGGAGTAAAATAGTTCCTTTATAAACAATAGCTTCATATCATTCGGAATCATTTCTTACAGAATACATTATATTACATGTACTGTATCTTCATTTATACATGTATATGACGCCGATTACGTAGTTAAATACGAAATGAAAATTATTATTTTTACAAGTGAGCATTCCTTGATGTTTTAAGACGTATATTTCTATTGATCAATAATTTGCCCCGATGAGGTTATGGCATTGTGTCATCGGAACATAGCCTCCATGGACATATTCTATCACCGTGACATATCGGAACATCCGGGACATCACAAGCATAAGATGATGAGATTCTTAACAGATTAATTAGATTCTGTACGTAGAGTAGACTTTACCTTAATAGAAATCCTACGATTCCGCCGGCAATTGAGGCCAGAATGGTAGATACGGCAGATCTGCAAAATACTTATATACTTACTGATAATGAAAGATATATATATATGTGCTGTAAAAATGCTGGGATAGGTATATACAACAAAATGTAAAGACAGCAAAAATGAAGAAAATTGACACAAGTTAGGTACAAAAACGGCCTTAACATGTAAACAATTGAGAAACCCGATCATACTGGGAGCAGGTGACATTGTTTAGTTTCATGAATTATCAATTTTGCGCACATAAAAGTATATTTTGTTCTAAGACTTTCCCATAAAAAGCCATACGCATGTAGGCTAATATAGCAATTAGATAAATGGTTTGAACTTCAGGCTCTCCGACTAAAGATACATGAACATGTAAGAAGGTTTTCCAACTGTTTGTTATCATACCTTGCGGCCAGTTTCCACTTTAATCCAGATATGCCGAATGTACTACCACAATTGAATCCTAGCCATCCCCACCTAGAATGATACAATGCAAATGTCTATAAGGTCCTTAAGTATAAAAGATGTCTCTATTGTCACATTGTTTGTTATTTATAACAGTTAGTCTCAGTCGGATCAGCGAAGGACCGCCAATTTAAACGTCCCTGGTTTGCTCTTCGGTCGTGCAAAATTGTCAAGGAATAGTTAGGCTATTATCTTCTGTCTGCCTTGCTTTATATCTAGATGAATTGATCTCCATCAAGGTGTGCAGGCGAAGTGGTATATTATAATGGTCTTGATGAATATGTACCACTAAAGAAGAACACACGAACACACCCTTCTTACATCTCTCCCTGCTTAAAGTGACTAGACGCAAGGATTCATGACCGCTTATTATATCCTTAACTTTTTAACAATGATAAAAGATATTGTGGTGGAGTGAATCAACTATATGATATCTTCAGAATGGGGTACTTAAAGCTAGATTGATTCGTGATTCTTTATTTGACACATCAACCACTCAATATATTTTCTAATATTGTTTTACTGTATTCATCACGCACTGATCAGTCATATAATATTCTGAAGATGATCCCTAGGTGTTCTGTATAATATCTCAATTATGAATATTTTTGGCCCAAGCGTATAAACTAAGAAGATACATGGTTCTGATATGCTATTACTTACCAGAGCATAAACATGCCAAGAATGGCATTAGTCGGTGAACCCATTACCGGTTGTTCCTCTGAACTGAACCTTGCATGTCTAGGCTTTAGCATAATTGTAGCAACAAAACCAGTAACACCTCCCACTACATGTACGGGACCAGCACCAGCTATATCAATAACGCCAAGGCTGTGTAGCCAACCGCCCGCGGCCCATATCCAATGAGCAGGGAAACAAAATATGAAAGAATTCAACATGGAAAATATAATGTAAGCCTCAAGACGAGTGCGTTCAGCCATGGAACCTGGAAAATAGGTAAAAAAAAATACAATGAGCGTGGCGTCATCAAATCGTCACTCCTGGAAAACATATAATTACAATTTAATCTTCACTATACACAATGTACTTTTTTTCTGACTTAGAGGATAGAATTTAATTAGATTGGCAAGACCATAGATAGAAAGTTTGTCTTAAAGACATAGCCTAAATCATGCTAAATTGCATAGTATCTTTCTGTTCAGATCACGTATCCGCGGCACTTTAGGTTATAGAAAAGCAAGGGTTTTCACCGTCTTATATGAAGCACAGGAAAAATATTTAACAAGACCTCGGCGTCTAAAGACGCGTAGTCCACAACGGAGACATGATTGCTCTTCGTAATGTAGTAGTCCGTTAAGGGAGGCACGTGTATCCTATAATATTTGAAAAAAAAAGATTTCTGATGGTTTAATGAGAAATCGTCTACTAGGTTTGATTGTATGTAGGCGAGGTTCCAGTTATACAAAAGTGGCAAGTTTCAACAACTATACAATGAGACGTGATTACTGTTAATAGGTCATATTTTATGGGACTTAAATTTCCGTTTATCTGTGTCTCATTTTCTTGTTCGATTTTGATTTTTGCGACTAGACCTATCAATCTGTAGTTTTACTGTCTTAACAGTAAGAATCCTTTGATTTTGTAAATAAACTTTGAAGGATCATCAACAATGTCGGGCAACATATAATTTTGCATGCGTACACAAGTCGAGAACATGCAATACCCAGATTAAGTTATACATTGTGTCCCCCTTAAATGATGTTTTCATTGAATATCGTTATAAGCGTTTTTAAAAATTTGCTACAACCTGAGGGTTTGTGTATAATGAACACAACAGAACTTTAAAGCTTGACTTTGTTTTATGTCATTTGCTATCATTATATAATCAACTTCAGTGTTATCTTATAATTGCCAACAGTTGTCTCATTACTGAGGTTCTACATAATTTCCTTTTGTTGTATCTTTTTGCATCATTAATACAAACACAATTCATGATCTGCGTCATCCGGTTTTTGATCACTATCAGCATTTACAGCATCGTTATTTCACGAGGAAAATCTCTCACGTGCATCTCTATATTTGTCTTCTTATCAGGGACGAGCATTGTGTTTATTCTAGTACAGATATGGAATACATTATTTACTCTGATACGGATCTAGGACATAAATCTGTCTACATTCCTCGTCCTCAAAGAACTGCATGGTATTTAATTAATTATACAGGACTCAAAGTATGTTATTTCTTCATAAATGAAACTCAAAATGCTTATGTTGATTTTTTCATGAAACGAAGTAATGGCGAGGAACTATACTATTACACTATATATGAAGATATTACTCTTCTAGTACACATGGCCTTAAAAATACAACGAAAACAGTAAGAAACAGAAAACGTACTTGATATGGCACCGCAATTTAAATTTTCATTGAACATATGTTGCAAATTGTCCGGTTGTTAAAGTTTGAGAAAATGAATTGAATATGGTTATGTTTTGTATACAGGGAAATCTTAAATCCTTCGCAGAGGAGCATTACAATCTAACACTTGGCCGAGCCTTGTTAAGGATAATCATGTTCTTACTCTCTGTTTTTAAGATTTCAGTGCCCACAAAATACAACCGTGGATATTTCTATTATTCTCCATGATCCATTTAACAAATATTGCATGGCTCTAAGGGTAATATGGGAGTTTATGGACTGGTCAGGCACCCAAAAATATGTATATGGACCGAAGCGAAGCTGAGGTCCATATAAATATTTTTGGATGACTGATCAGTCCATTATATATCCATTATATATATATATATATTATACTCCTATCTAGGATATCTTTAGTTATGATATCTTTTTACTTTTGTCAATAGTATTATATTTAACAGAAGATCCGAGAAAACGGTGCATGTTGTACATATGGACATTTTGTAGACAGAGGCAAACTACCTACTAGTAAGTCGTTGTGCCATAGGTGATTGTGGTTGATATCAACAATGCGCCAATTCTACGTTCTTTTTTTATTATCCTGTTTTCAATAGAATATGTCATAATAATGAAGCGGGGCCTCCGTGGCCGAGTTGTTAGCGTGTTCGACTTCGAATCGAAGGGTCCGGGGTTCGATTCCCGCAGCGCCACTCCGCGGTTGTTTGTCCCTGTCTTTCGGATGAGACAGTAAAAACCGAGGTCCCGTGTCACAGTAGGTGCTGGTACGTTAAAGAACCCTCCCTGCTCTACGGCCATAAGTGCCGAGCACAGGCAAAATGTGTCGCCCTTCACCGGTACACGGTGACGTCTCCATATGAGTGAAATATTCTTGAGTGGGACATTAAACAGCAACAAACAAACAAATCATAATAATGAAGCATTAAATTATTTTTGAAAGTGGCTATCTTGAATGATAGTACAGCGATTGATTTTACAAATATAATATTGCATGAATTTGACGGAATACCGCCGGGAATGTGACCGGACATTGTTTCAGTATGACAAGCGCTCCCGGTGGATTTGACAATACAAATATAGTCCTCTGGACAAATCGGTATAGGTAAAGGTATACATATTGATAAAAAATATCACGATAAAGCATCGTAATTATACGAGTTAGTCTTGCCTTCTATTTTATTAATACGTGTGTCAACCAAAAATAGTGCTGCAATAATTCATCAACTGCCTATGCAATTAATATGCATCCCCAATACCTACATGCTTAATGCCAAGATCTATTCATTCTGTGGTTTTCTTGCATAGATAATTATTGACTATAATCATGCGGATTGCCTATTTAACAGAATTTGTTAAATGTACGATTAAAAATTGATGTAGTGAGTTTTTCTCAAATGCAAACGATGATTAGAAAATATGTAATATCCTGCTTATCAATGTTGTTTTTCCGCTGGAACAGGACTTGCTTACCCTTCCGGAATTGCTGAATTTACCCGTATTTTTAGTGGGATATCTATTACTCTAAATATAGTTTTATTCAAATGTGTGGATTACTGTTGGTAGTGTTCAGAAATTTTTTTTTTTTGATCATGGATTTGTCTGTCGTGCATATCCTATTCAGATAAAATAGGGTCATATTGTAGATCTGAATATTTATTCCCATGATTTTTTTAATGTTAAAAAATCCTAATGCATTTCATACAGTTTCACTATCTTTTATCTTTACGTTTTTCCCCATTTTTGAGAACTAATTAGAGTATGAAACATACAGACATGGAGTATAGTCTGAAAGATCTTGAATATTGCCATATTGTCTCTACCTGAATATACACCATTTCCCATTATTCAAAACATTGCAGGGAAATTACTTCGACCACAAAACAGATACTTTCCATCAGTTTAAAAGATGTTTTACTTATATATGTCATATATCAAGGCATTCACATTTTTATGGTGACAGTCCACACTTCTTTCTCATTTTGTAATGTCACTGTGTATTTATAGTACTGAGTTATATCTTTCTCACACCATACCTTGAATGTTATGGGATGATACCTGTTCGCTAACAATTAATGTTGGGGTCATTGTAGGCTATAGTTTTTACTTCGCATAATTTTGCATTTTAAAACACACTCAGAGATCAGAAGCTATGAACTAATTCTGAAAGTAAATGAAAAGACTACTCTGCTCTCACTTTTTGATGAGACCAACGAATGGCGGGCGGGATGTAAAATACTGATATATCTATTATATTGGACTTAGATCATACGCACCTGAAACAATTGTTGTGGCCGTGGTTGCAAACGAGGCTTGGAAGAAAAATTTGGAGTATACCCAGCCAATTTCTGTCTCATTGGCATGGACGAAAAAATATCCCCATCCACAGAACGGGTTGGAATATGGCTCGACATCCCCAAAGCTGAGTCCGTACCCAAACATCCAATATGTGAGTCCCCCGAAGATCACATCTACCGCATTCTTTACCATAATATTAACTTCATTCTTTACAGAAACCGATCCGCTTTCCAACAAACCAAAACCTAAATAAAAAAAAAACGTTTTTGTAATCATCTTTGCCAATGTGCGATTTGAGTTCTTTAATTATTCATTTCTATCCCTAAAGCCAATTTTTTGAATTAATCAAATTGGGTATATTCAAGAGATATTTGAATCGATTTGTCTCATAATGCTAATGAAGAAAACTGCGGGCAATATGTATATTCACCCAGGATTATGTAATTCTAACATATAATTGCCCTCGACGACAATATTCAAATTGCAATTTTATCACGTTTACTGGGAAATTGAAGCAAAATTGGTCAATAGTGACGCGAACACACCTTTCGTTCGAATAAGAATCGTCAGTAAACACATGTAATTTTCTCTACTTTTATGAAAAAATAAAATCCGGCGTTTTATTTTCTCTCTTTCTTTCTTTTCTTTTGTATTCATCAACTGACATTTTTAGATTCCTGTAATGAGAACATTTATAGTAATGGACTAAAGAAACAGTTCTTTTGTTTTGTTTCATATTAAAATTGTAATTCTGATACCATCTACGAAAATTTATTTACGAATAATTACGCAAGACCTATCTTATTCAAGAAAATAAATATTCCGTTGAAATTATTTCCAGTGACTTTGATGTGTATATAATATAATCATTTTTTCGAATACGCAAAAGTATTAAATAATGTTTCTGTTTTTAACTGTCGTTTTTAAAAGGAGGGGACTTAGTATATTTTGTCCCATATATGGACATTTGTTACATAATGACATTATTACAGAAAAAACGGAGAGAAAAAGAGAAAACAATCAGGGAATTAGTATTCCCAACGCCTGCCCAATATAACAAGTTGGGGGAAAAGAACGGTGTCAACATTACAAACAATTGTAAACAGGATGAGAACTCGTGCCCGGAAGGCGTGGGCGTCTCCTTGAAATCCAGATTATGAATTGTGCAATAGGCTTTCGTCTCTCACAGCATGAACTAAGATTTTGAGTTTGAATGCCCCAATTCAAACCCAATCGCACAAGATTTTTCGTTACTGACAAAGAAACAGGAATTGTCCCGGTAAGTCAACCCGATCAGACCATCAATGACAAGGTAAACTTACCGAACATTACCACATCTTGTAGCCCCTATAAGAAATACAAAATATAGAGTTGGGCAAAAACGATCTCTAATAATTCTTTCTTTTTGCTGGGTTCGCTGATATACTTGTACTTCATGTGGTGTCATCGAGTTTTAAGTAATACAGAAGAAACGCTGACCACACAATATCGGGTTAACGGCCGTACGACCTTGCAAGTTTTCTAACTAAAGATAAATAAAAACAAATGGAGGAGAGGGTTCTAGTAA
>JACSZP010007461.1:0-13276 GCA_016161895.1 Pinna nobilis | reverse complement strand
AGCTGTCTGACTGGGTTCTGTGTTGTCTAGTGATCCCCTCTGTGATATGGCCCGCTTTAGTACTTGTCCTGTGGATGGTACCAACAGTTCACTGTAAGAAATGTCCTACAAAGCAAAATAGAAATGACTGATTGTCCCTCCACTACACAGGTTGCTATATTGATAATGTTTTGAAATTCATTGTAGATTGGCTGGATGTATTGTTGTTTAATGTCCCATTCCAGAATCTTTCACTTATATGGAGACAGTGAAGGGAGACAAATTTTTCCTATGCATTGCACTTATGGCCATTGAGCAGGGAGGGCTCTTTAACATGCAGACACCTGCTGTGACATGGGACCTCGTCTTTAACTGTCTCATCGAAAGACAGGAACAGTCACACGCAGCATGACTTGAGCTCGAACCTCAGACCTCAGAATCAGAGATTGAACACTTTTACCACTAGGCCATCGCAGCCCTGAAATCCCTTGTTATTTACTTTCATGTATTGTATGAAACATGTTACTCCTAATTTTCCATATATTATCAATCTGAAGAAAAAAATCATCAGAGTTTGAAATAAAATCTTGGCAAACCTGTCCATCCTCGACACGACTAATGGCATTAAGACCCAAATATAGTAGTCCTTCCTGAGACGTCAAAGGTTTGGCCCCCGAAAGATTACGAACCCGTCCGTATACTTCTTCTTCAAGTCTGTGCAATTAGATAATAAAACAAAGTAATGAAAAATAATAATTCACTCAAAAATGACCTGATAATTGTGTAAACAAAAATAAGTATGTTAGAATACTCATTTATAGGTTTTTGTTTGTTTGTTTTTCTGTTATCTACTGTCCTGCTGAAGAATCAGATGTTGCTGATCATTTGTGAAGGGCTTTAAAACATTGACCTGTGCACGGTGCTGATGGCCACTGAGCATTGAGATGTCTTAATCACGTCAACACTATAACACAGGGCCTCGATTTTGAGGGCCATAATTTTCACTTCAAGTGCTGAGTGCATAGAGACAGAAACAAAACCAAATGTCTCTGTACAGTACAAAAAGGTGAAGGTATCGAAAAGTGAATAATCTCATTATTCCTATTGGAATACAAAGTAAAGAGTTGGGCAAACATGGACCCCTGGACACACCAGAGATGGGACCAGATGCCTAGGAGGAGTAAGCACCCCCTGTCAACTGGTCACACCTGCTGTAAGCCCTTTATTTTGATTATTTTGATAGTAAGCCATAGTCAAAATTAGTGTATAAAGAATGGTCTACTTTTTTAACAAGAGCTGTTCATTGAGGTGAATTAATGCCTTACTTCAATGTGTTCTGATGCAAAGTCACATATAAAGTGTTAGTTGGAATTCTATAAACTTAAATGTGTAGGAGGTGATCATATTTCATCACAGTTAATAAAAAATTATCTTGGCTATTTCATTCATAGTCAGATATCTTTGATGAAAGTTCCGTGTGACTAATGGATACAAGATTTGATAAGCCTCATTACTAGTACATGTGCCACTTTTGAACTACTCTTATGCAACAAATAAATCAAATTTCAGTTTTGTGGCCAATTTGAGACTCATTGATCAATATGACAACATTAACAAGATGATCAATTACATAAGTCTAGGTATCAAACACATGCATCAATAGAAAGATGCAATTTTGTTTATCTTACAAACGCACACACAAAAATCGCAAGTCTATAGGAAATACAAAATCCTTTTAAGCTCATTAGGAAAATGACAGAAAAGTTCCATGCAAGGAAAGGCATCAGAACATCTATACAACACAGGTGAAAGCTTTTTAGCCATGACTGGTGCATATCTTGAGCACCCAATGTTACTTTTTTGTTTGTTAATCACTAATATGCAGGAATTTCAATAAGTTTCTAAGTACGAGGAAAACTTGTAAAAGTATCAAGAACTGAAGATTAGGATAAGGTTCATTTTTCCAATAAAGCTCATTTATTTGTAGAAAAAGTAGCCCGTGAAAGTGAGCGAGTGGATGAGTAATTTTACTGACCATTAGCTACTAATGAAAACCCTGTATATAGTGACATCTCTGAATACTGGTGAAAGAGGTACCTTATTCAGGGATGAGATTCTACTAAAGTCAAAATAGAGGAAAATGGCTCCTTTCTCGGAACTTAATGGTAAAAATAAAGATTTTACATTGCAGCAAAATCAAAGAAAAGGAGGAATTCCTCTGATCAGAGGAAAATTCTCATCTCTGCTTATTACTGGAACCAGCTAGGACTGACAAAAGCTGGTCTGATACATGAGGTGGTCTGCTAAGTAAGATGGAAACTAACAGTAATAATGAAATGCCGACTGAATTTCATCAGCCTTCAATGCCAGAATTTTTCCTTAGTGAGGTGGTCTTTAGGTGAGGTTTTACTGTATTGGCTTTTGACTGCTACGTGAGGACAACCTGTGGAGTGAGAAATCTCTAACATGCCAATACTTTCCATGATACTGCCACATGGATCCTAAGATCCTGTTCCAAAGCTCGGCATATTTTCACTTTTAAAATACGGGGTAATAGATTAATGAACTGGCTTGTCATTACCCAGCAGAAAACCAAAGCGTTGCTTGCACCATAAAACTAAAGAATTGACTAAAGTCTAAGAATTTACTCAATTCCAATTTCTCAGCCAAATAGAATTCAGTATTAGCTTAAGTTGAGTAAATTGTTATGCTGTATGATACCCAGCCCAGGTAACCACTCTGAACACACAGTTACACTGTCCACTTCGTTTCTAGACTGATTTATATTCTTACTTGTAATCACACTAATTTTGGGTATTTATTCATTTGTTGCATGTATGCTATATTTTTCATTCATTTACTGGCATTTTATTTGATAATTATTAGCCAGGTATACTAAAGTATGCTTATATTTTCTCTTGAGCACAGGTATATCAAATTATATTTCAATCAATCACTTTACAGGTATGATATTTCACTAGCTTGTGCACAAGCAAATAATTTCCTGAACAGATATGTATTTTCTGTTCCATTCCTGCACAGGTATATTATCATATTTTAACAGGTATGTAATTGGCACATCATATCACAGGTGTTCTTCTCTATTTACCTGTGTACAGGTACATTATTCGTTCATATTTAACCATGTACTTTACCTTCCGTGTTGGCTTCTACGATTATAGACCAGCGTCGAACAAACAACCACAGGTGCTTTCTTTTTGGACACAAACAGCAACCTTCAAGTTTGCAAAAATGATGTAGTAAAGAATTAAAATGAAGTTTTTAGTAGTAATTCGGACAACAAGCAAAATGCTGAACAAGGGAAACCATGCTAGAATTGATTGACATGCAGAGAATGGTCATTTGACAAGATAAATTGATAAGGGCAGATGTAGAAGTGTAAATGATGGTAATTATGATGCTAAGGTGCTAATGATGTCCAGGTCAAAGCACAAGAGATCAGACAATCTATGATAAATTCATAAGGTGTGCTCTGAGCTCAGGTATAGTATGGTAACTATGGTAAATGAAAAATTATTGAATTCCATGGGCACCAATTCTTTGTCAAGAACAATTCAGATTCTGTCTAACATAAACAAAATTGAAAGAAACATATGTGCACAGCTGATATGTTGCATTATAACCATATTGTTTGAGTTGTTCTATAACTATGTCTTGGTCAAGATGTATGTTACGTCCAATCTATTAAACAAAAGGTTTATCACGGAAAGACATGAACGGCAGAAGCTGGCACTGTCTTGACAAATCAAAAGTGATCCATAATGGCTGCAGCATTGCCATGCTACAAGGACAGAAATTGATTGTTATAGACCTGTGAAGGTAAAAGTGTTGCATTTAGACAACGAGTTGAGAGCCCTTGGTACAAGATCAACAAACTTTATTTTTTTAAAGCCACTTTAAACATTATCTCATCAATATGCACATTGCATCAAGCTAGGCAGGTTTGAGTAATTTTGCACTGTGCTGAGGACTATTACCTTTGTTGTAAGTGATCTTAAATGTACAGGGTGATCAAAAAATTATGTGACCATTTTAAATAACAATAGAACTTCTGAACTATCTAACTAAATGAAATTACATGAACTAGTTTGAAGAACACATTAACAAGTTTTAAAATAGATGTAAGATGAACTGCGTGTGCAAAGTTAAAGATGCAATCGATCTGATAGAAAACCTTGAAAAATATCACGATATGCTCAATTTGACATTGTTTGAAGGCAAATACAACATTGAGTTTTTTTTTAAAATTATATTCATCGTGTTTTTATTCACCGTGACTTTGCGCACTACTTTCCTGACAACATTTTAAAATCCTGTATGTTGCTGTTTGAAAAATCTAGTATCTGATGAATATTTTTTTCTGCATAGTTCATAAAACAGTCGAGGGTGAATGACTCTCAAAATACAAGTGGACTATCATCATTGCAGCTTTCTGCTCTGAAAAAGCCAATTTGACACAGCCAACAAAAATTATATGACGTCATTATAGCATGGAGACGTCATGATTTTTCATTAATTACCCTATTAACTAAAACCTAAGACATACAGGATCAAAATGATATGTCCTTAACATCGTAACTCTAAGGATACAAAATTAATTGACATAGGAATTGGTCACAGAATTTATGGATCACCCTGTACCAATCCAATCCTTAGCACAAGAAAATGGTTTCAGTCCAAGTACAGAAACACTAAACATACCCAAAAGAGCAATCTACCATGGAATAATGACAGACTCTCCAGATGATATAGGATGAATACATATCAATGTGAAATACAACATCCAAGTCTCTCAGACCAGGGTATGTGCATGTACATTTCACTTCCTGTACAAGTAAGGAATCTAGTACTGAAAGTTGGACAACCATACAAACATGCAGATATACTGTAAACACTGGAATAAACTCGAGAGTAATCTAGAATATCACTGAACCAAAATGAAAAATAACCCCTCACCTTCCTAAGAAATTCATATCAATTTTGGAAACAAAAAGATAAATTCTTCAAAGAAATTTGGTGTTGATGCATCAACATTAATTTAAACATATTTCCATCTTTGTCAACCCCTCCATTAAAGAACAAAACTTTTAGACTCTATTTGAATTTGATAATATTTTCTCTACAGAAAAAAAAAATAAATCTATGATAGCACATTGACATGTAGTAATTACACATCTTTCACATTTTGTTTCTCAAATCAGTAATTCCAATGCAATTTGAAATACAGCTTAAAAGATGTTTATTTAATTTTTCTAAGGAGTTAGTTGACTTTTTCATCTAGACCAAATAAACCCTCTACTCACAAAAAATTTATCTGTTCAATAATCGGAATATGTAAAATGTAAGTGTAGACATTTTTTAACATAGACTTAATTCTACAGAATTTTTTAAGTGCCAAAAACAGTTGGGCAAAAACATCTGAATATATTATCAAAATTAAGAACATAATTAAAACTAAATACCTATTAATTTTTTTATTTACTATGTGATAACATTTACAGTGTCTACAGCATCTAATGCATTGAAAAATTCCACACATGATGGGATCTCATGGGATTGGAAGGCATTTTGACACAAACTAAATCACCAATCACATTTCAGAGAAGCATTTACTGCTCATACCTTTGGTTCCTTAGTTGGCTCCTGTTGGTTGGTGCGAATACTTGAATATCCTTGAAGGATTCATCTGACAGGGACAATGAGCCAACACTGCACTTTTCACCTGCAAGGAAAAATTATCTTCATTGTAACTTGTTTTGTTGCTTAATATCCCATTCAAGAACATTTATATGGACACCTCACCAAAAGCCAGTGAAGGGCTGCAAATTTTGCCCTGTGCTTGACACTTATACCATTATGGCCATTGAGCATTTATTTTTCACCTTTGCTTGGCACGTTGTTGCTGTATTATTGTTTAACGTCCCACTCAAGAATATTTCACTCATATGGAGAGGTCAACATGTGCCGGTGAAGGGCAACAAATTTTGCCTCTGCTCGGCACTGCAGGCCGTAGAGCAGCAAGGGTTTTTAACATGCCAACACCTACTGTGACACGAGACCTTTACTGTCTCACCTGAAAGACAGGGACAGCCAACCGCGGAGTGGCGCTGCGCAAATTCGAACCCTGGACCCTTCAATTCGAAGTCAAACACGCTAACCACTTGACCATGAAGGCCCCTGCTTGGCATGTATCAGGTACGGCCATTCAGCATTGATTTCTATAATCGATCCTAAGGATGGGAAAACCTTGCTGGCTCCATCGAGCAGAATCAAACCCGCAACCTTATGATCTGAAGGCGAATTTTCAACAAGGGAGTAATCAAAGATTACAGTGCTCTCCTCAATGGGCTTTTTCTTACAGTGATACAATAATCTTCTGACTATGTCCATGTGAAGCAGAAAATAGGGACAGGGGTTACATCTGAATCTGGTTCCTCTTTCACACATGTTAATGTATGATATGGGCATGTTTGGTACATGTATATTGTAGTCCTAGCTATCATAGGTAGAAGAAGTAAAGCATGTTTGCATTAATAATGTGAATACTAATACTGTTGTCAAGGCAGGAGTGATAAAACATGCATAAGCTCCTTATCACTTTGTGAGGTGATCAAGCTCAGATTACTATCATGGATATTGGAACAGAAGCAAAATTAAAAGTCAAAGAATCTGTGCAGGATCTAGACATTGTTCATAATACTATCTTCATAATTCCATCACAGACTGTTCATCTTGTCACTTCTTTCTCTAAGCTATATTCAATATTTTCTACACACTTTGGTATATAACAAAATGAAATCCTAGGAATTAAGTTATTGAAAGACTGGGATGCATTGATTCAACTAGATAAGGAGGGATACATAATAAATTATTGCATGAATAATGTCCGCCTATGAGAAAATGCAACAGAATGCATGTACATTTGTACCAGTGAATGTCATACCGGTATATTGTTATATAATACATTCTTTTGTCGTTGTTTACAACTGATGTGACAGAATCACTGTAACATCATCATTGTTGTTTCTATATTTCTATCTAACACCCACTCAAAAATCTTTCACTTTAATTGGCACAGAATGCCAGTTGTGGGCTTCGTATTTTGGTCTTTGCTCTGCAATGAAACCCTAAAGGTGATCAAGAAATGAGAGATCTTCAATTTGCAAACACCCACTCTGACATGGGACTTTAGTTTTTACTCTCTCATCTAAAGAACAGGACTGGGAACCACAAAACATAAAAATTAACTCAAGTCTGAGAATTTTCTCACCTTCAACTTCTCAGACAATTGACCTATTGCCAAATGCCCAACAGGGTACCTTTTGGCAACTTCTATTACAGCATCACAATTAAATGGCCTGTCAAACATTTGTTTGATTATGACATTCAACAATCAATTGACGTCCAAAAGCACACGTAGATCCATGTGTCAGATGTTTGGCGAAAGGTCAATTAGAATTTAGTATTCACTGAAGTTGAGAAAATTCTCAGAGTAGAGTAAATTCTTAAGCTTATGATGCCATGCTCAGGAAATGTCAACCACCTCTATTAAGCTTTGAACCCTGTCAATTCATAAACCAATGAAAACAGGATAAAAAGTCATGTTATGTATTGAACCTCGATTTACTTTGCAATAGTTTTTTTTTTTTTATTGAAACCGCACTTATATCACTATACTGGCCATATCACATTGGGTAATAGCACTACACATGTATGGTGAATCAATCTATTATTTAGCCAAAATCAATGTAATATCTAACCAATGTTGTTATGCTTTCATGAATGCTGACAAATGAACAAATTAAATATTTGTAATTTTGAATAACAAATATAAAAAACAAGAGGCCCATTGGGCCACATCGCTCACCTGAACATTTCAGAGATGCAGAAATTTTGGATTTACAATGTGTCATTATTGAAAGGTATGGACAAAGATGAACCTCTCATCTGTTAAATTTTGGACTCCTATTGTGGCCCCACATTGACCCAGAGGGCAGCATTTGTACCAACTTGAATATAAACTAAATAATGATGCTACAATATTACTGATAAATTGTACACTAACTGATTGACTTCTTGATTTTCCTATATAAACCTATGTTAAACTTTGGGCCCCTATTGTGGCCCCATCTTGACCCCAGCGGCTACCATTTGAATAAACTTGAATCTACACTTTATAAGGATGCTTCCACAAGAAGAAGATTTGTTAAGACACTCGTTCAATTTTTTTTTATGTTTCTCAATTATCTCCCCTTTGATAAGGGCCTGACCCCTCATTTGAACAAACTGGAATCCCCTTCACCCAAAGGTGCTTTGTGCCAAGTTTGGTTGAAATTGGCCCAGTGGTTCTTAAGAAGAAGTCGAAAATGTTCAAAGTTTACAGACGGACAGACAGACGGACGGACGACGGACAAAATGTGATCAGAAAAGCTCACTTGAACCTTCGGTGCAGGTGAGCTAATAACAAGATAAATATCTTGCTCCTTCAATTGCATTATACGTGGAGTTGGCTGTAATAGAAGGTAACTGATACATTTCTTTAGTCAACATGCCCATATAAGGTAGATGGGGAGGAACACCTATAAGTGCCATATTTTTTCACCTGTATCAGTATCTTACCATGTCTGTCTACAAAGTCACCTTGGTGAGGATATCCTGCTGCTGCCTCCTGTTGTCTCTGGGGAGATAGCTTTGATTTTATACTGTCTTTCTCTTCACTGTTGGTCAGTCTGAGACTGTAAGAAGAAAATGCATCACATGAGATAGCATTCACAAAATTGTATACAAAATTTTAAGTATATAAGTGAAGGGTATGATCTATTAACTTGAGGCACACCAATTACATGTAAGAAGTATTTTTTCTCTGCAAATATCCTTATATACTTTTATTCTTTCAACATCATAGACAGTAATAAACTGTAATATATCTAATATTCGGCTATATTCACGATTGCAAATCGTATCTTTCCCCCCCCCTCAATTTTGAGCCTAAAATTCCCAATAACAAACAAATCAGGGATTCAGTCACAAGGCTACAAAAAATGAAATTCTGCTAGTTTCTGGCCACCATACAGTGGTAGTTTCTGACCATCATAAGGTGGTAGTTTCTGACCACCATAAGGTTGATAGTTTTTGGCCACCATGAGGCTGGTAGTTTCTGGCCACCATAAGGTTGATAGTTTCTGGCCACCATGAGGCTGGTAGTTTCTGGCCACAATGAGACTGGTAGTTACTGGTCACCATGAGACTGGTAGTTTCTGGCCACCATGAAGTTGGTAGTTTCTGGCCACCATGAGGTTAGTAGTTTCTGGCCACCATGAGGCTGGTAGTTGATGGCCACCATGAGGCTGGTAGTTTCTGGCTACCATGAGGCTTGTAGTTTCTGGCTACCAGGAGACTGGTAGTTTATTGCTACCATGAGGCTGGTAGTTTCTGGCCACCATAAGGTTGATAGTTTCTGGCCACCATGAGACTGGTAGTTTATGACTATCATGAGGCTGGTAGTTTCTGGCCACCATGAGGCAGGTAGTTTCTAGCCACCATGAGGCTGGTAGTTTCTAGCCACCATGAGGTTGATAGTTTCTGGCCACCATGAGGCTGGTAATTTATGGCTATAATGAGGCTGGCAGTTTCTTGCCACCATGGAGATGACAGTTTCTTGCCACCTAGGCGATGGTGATTTCTAACACCTACATATTTTGTTGCATTAGTTTTGATTCCTTATTTGATCCTATGTCAGTAGATCAATGAAATGCACACCTGAATTCACAATATCATCTGTGCATTTTGATTGCTTCTTGCCTAACTTTACTACGAACAGGTATATTGTATTTGTCTCTTTCTGTCTGATTTAACACTTTCAGTCTTTATTGATACAATGACATTCTGTGGTATATTGCTTATAAACATACAAACATATATGGATTTTGTTATTCCACAGTCTAGTGACATATAAGAATTAACAACTCCAGCTATTTGTTTCTTCAATAAAGCAGAATACAGCTTATACTAGCATAAACAACAAGATTTGTATAGACACAAGTCAATACATTTTTACTTGTTTGTGGTACTATTGAACAAGCCTGAAATGCCACAAGAAATGTCAGAGTTGAATTCCTAGTCTTCTATGTTACAATGTACCTGTAGTGGCATCTGATCAATACACAGTCATGTATATGGCTATAAAGATTTTGACCTTTGCTTATCTTTGGCCTTCATCTGATTCAGTAAGAGATCTGAGATGTTCAGAGAAATCTTTGGCATAAATTTTTGTCTTGATTAACATTAGTTCATTACCAAAGAGTAAAGAAAAAACTATTGCAACTGAAAAATAATACACTCTGGTTAAAAGACTGCTGTCTGTTTATGAAATGTACATTTACTTAGCATATGTTGTAAAATGTATTTCATCTACATTTGATTGTGGATTTTTAAAAAATTAAAACTGAGTATGTTGACTTGGTGGTTCAAAGGCTAAGAGTAAGGTTTTGATTTGTTTATTGATTTTTTATGCAACAGTCAACAAAAGACCCTTTAACTGTAACTGCAGTCCTGTGATTTTGGTTGGCAAAATGTTACAGATTCCCAGGAACTGACATCAAGAAACAATCAGTTACTATAATGATGTATATTTTCTTACAGGTGTCTGTATCATGTACCACCAAATCCACATACCCAGTTTTAATTGTTAAAAATCCACAATCAAATGTACATTAAATACATTTTACAACATATGGCATGCTAGGTAAATGTACATTTCATGGCCAGACAGTCTTTCTTAGAGGAGGAGAGATACTACAATGTATGTATCCAGGTTAGGATCACAAATCCCTCATCAGTAATATGTCTCATTGTACTAATCTTTCACTTATATGGAGACTCCACCAATCTGCAATTATTGTCATTGATCAGTGAGTGTTTTTTGATAATAGCCAACACCTACTTTGACTAAGTTGGGACTTCAGTTTTTCAGCATCATCTTAAAAAAAAGGCAAGCCAACCACAGCACCACATGGATTCAGACCCTTAACCTAATGAGAAGTCAAACTTGCTACCTAGCTATGGCAGCCCCTAGTTAAGTTTCTCACACAATAAGAATCAACAGGAAGGGGTTACTAGGGCCAGCCTTGAAAAATTGTTGGTTTTTTGCAACATGACACAATTTTTTTTTTAAACTGCAAAGTATAGTATATTTATACATGTACAATTTAAGCAAAGTGAAAATATAAGAAGGCTTTTGAAAAAAAATATCAATTTCCAAAATGGCAATAAAAAAGGGTAGGGGTCAGGGTCTTGAGCGAGTCACTCGAGGTACAGCAAACCAACAATTGTTTATGAATGGCCTGATAAGAAGTGAGAAGTTTTGTGATTTAAGAGTATGCTTAAAGGTCAGATTCACCATAAAACATTAGGAAGATGGTCGTTTATTACTTTAGCTGTTCTTTTAAGATTATTTTGACATAGATTTGCTGATATACACTGGCAGGTCATACAAGCGTGTAGCATATAAATACACATCGGAAATATGGACCACACAGAAGTAGTAAACATAATGTACAGTACAGTAAAACCTGCTGTAGTGACCACCTGTATATAGAGACCACCTGGTCAAAAAGACCACTTTTTGCTGTCCCTAATAGCACAATTTGTGTACAAATCGACCTCTATATAAAGACCACCTCCCTATTAAGACTGGTTTTCTTGTGTCCCTACAGAGGTCGTTAAATACAAGTTTCACAGTGCATTAAGAAAAACACCTCTCAAAGAGTGAGTGAGAACATTACAGTGAAACTTGTCCTGAGAGACTCTCCCATCTATCAGGCATCAAGATAATTTGCATACAGATTAATGAGGTTTCACTGTATACAAGTAGACTACGAAGAGTGTATGAGACATTACATTGTACATGTATGGCACCAAGATTTAAAAGAGAGTCAGGTCAGCCACGCCATGGTGATTACATGTACATGTTTGCTTGCTCGAAAACCTTGATTCTGTGAATTACGCCCAAGCCGCAAGATAATCAGTTAAAAGCTAAGGTCTCGGTACAAGTGTTAACATTACTTTGTACTTTTGGCCAATCAAAAGTGAGTTCTTTATAATGTACCGATGCCTATTATAACATGGACTTCAGATTCCACTGTCTCATCCCCAAGGACAGCAAAAGCTAGAAACTTCCACTGAGTGTGGTGTGTTTTTGTTTGTTTTTCACTTTACACCACATGGCAATCTTTCAGTCATATTTTAGCAGCCAGTTTTTATTGGTTGAGGAGAGAGCCCGGTTACAAATGTACATGGGAAGAGGCCACCGGCAATCCACAAGTAAACAGGCAAACTTTCTAACATAATCAACTCAGGTTCTAGTGAGCTTCGAACCTATGCCAACAAGAGGAGTGAGACTGAGTAGTTTAAAGCACAATGCTCTAACCATTCGGCCACGGAGGCCCCATTGAGTGGCGTAAACCCATGACGGCAAGATCTGAAGACAAATTGAACATCCTACCATGGAGCCAAGATGGCTCTTAATGAAACAAGAGATGCACACTCTGGGTAGCCACTCTTAATGACAAAACTTAACAAATGGATAAATATATACCTAAATCAAAACATGTTTATATTTGTATGTCATATTCATGATTGAAAAGAAAGTTCAAGCTCTCTGTGGATAAACTACACTGTACTGTCAGTCAGTCGGGAGTGTTCTGCAAGATATGTGCCTGTATCACCCAAATCACAGAAAAAATACTTTTTACATTTCATCTTGGGTATTTTAATTACTTTTCTTGGCATCTATTGGTAAATATTTCTTATATGAAATAAATAAATATTTTGTAACTTTTAGATCCACACCTACATTAGCTTTGATCTTTTAAGCATTCCTCATTCCCCAGACAGAGCCAGACATTTTTAGCCTGTAGGAGTGTGATCTTACGTAATAGTATACACAGGTCTGTATACATAAGACTGACCATGTCAAAAGCTCTCAAGGCTGTCTGTCCAGTTGGACAGATGTATATCATGTTTTACATTTCTACCTGTTCTAACAAACAAACCAAGAGAACAAACATCAAGCGTTTATACATAAACTTGTTGACAATGTTCTCTTGAGTTGACAAATGTATACAAATTATGCTCCAAAAACGGCATACTCTAAACATGGCTGCAGGGTCATTGTATCTTTTGGTGTGAAATAATAATAAATAGTAAGAATGGTATTACATTGTTGTTGATTAAGAAATATGTGTGTAATGGCCATCTTAAAGAGGATGGCTATAGG
>JACSZP010007454.1:0-14825 GCA_016161895.1 Pinna nobilis | reverse complement strand
CTCTCTCTCTCTCTCTCTCTCTCTCTCTCTCTCTCTCTCTCATTGCTTTCCTCTGCTAATACAGAATTGATAAAATGACAATGATGATGACAGTCACAAAGATGACAGGAGACACTGTTGCTCCATGGCTGTCGTGTTCGCCTTCTGATTGCAAGATCGTAGGTTAAAATCTATGCTACTGACTTCTCTACTGATTGTCCTTCAGATGAGGAAGTAAAAATGAGGTCCCATGTCACACTGGGTATTGACACATTTTAGAATCATCACTGTTCAGTGATCAAAAGTGCTGAGTAAGGTCAGATTTACAGCCCTTTATCTGCATTCAGTGACATCTCCATCAAAATGCAAGATTCTTGAGTGGGACGTTAAAACAATGATACTATTGACCAACCAACTGGTTTGAAATGAACAACTTTCTTGCTACATTTAAGTGATTTATAGGGTTTGGGAATATGTGGTTGTTCAGTGCTGTTGACCTGAAAGAAACTGAAATTCCTTCCCAGTTTATGCAGGGTACAGTTGTAACTTTCTCTCCTGCACCACTGAAAGCTGGCCATGACCATATGACTGGAAGATTAAGTGGTGTGGCATAAACAATGTTAACAAGGAAACAGCAAATACGTGAGGTCATTCTCCTGTGAAAAAGTCAGATAAAATTGTTCATTACCCCTGGTATAAATGGGTTATGTCGTCTAGGTTACTATTGGGATACTGACATTCAGGAGTATTGCTACTGACAAAGGAACATTTTTGTTGATTTAATGCACTGAGATGAAAGTTGCATATTTATCTTATGAAATACCTGTTATGTTGTAAGTAATTGTTATACATGTATCTTTTGCTACATACACAACATTCAAAGGATGGTGATATTTCCCCCGTAGATAATTTAATTTCAGACTGTTGATTCCAACCCACATGGGGAAAGCAGTTGGTTTTACTTGTCCCTCGGGTTAAGACAAAATAGACCGAGGTCCTATGTCATGGTAGGAGTGAACACGTACATGTAAAAACACCCTCCCTGCTCAATGGTCAGAAGTGCAGAGCATAGCACAAATTTGTTGCCTTTCACTGGCATATGGTGATGTATCCATAGAAGTGAAAGATTCTTGAGTTAGGCAACAAAGCAACTAATGAATCAGAGGCAGATAGTACCAGTACTAAGACAGCTAGTTGTGAATACGTTGACAGTAGATGCAGTCATCTCTGATTATTCGTAGTCGCCACAGAGCATGCAGACAGTAAAAACCCAGCTCCCCTGTCACATTAGGTGTTGGCACGTTAAAAAACCCTCCAAGCTCTACGCCAGCAGTGCCGAGCACAGGCAAAATTTGTCGCCCTTCACCGGCACACAGTGACGTCTCCATATGAGTGAAATATTCTTGAGTGAGACGTTAAACAACAACGCAACAACAACAGAGCATACATTATTATATATGGCAGATAAGAAGAATGTGATATGTCTTATTCCAGTGAATGAAATCCATAAATATATGATGTACGAGATGTGTCATTCCCATAAATAAGTATTTAGATGTCCAGAATCCTCTTTATAGACATGTAACTAACATATGTTGTCAATTAGTCAGAAATTGACGTATCGCTCAATGTTTATCTCCTAAAAAATATATTTCCCTTGGAAATATGGTGACAGTTCGATATACAAGCAAACTTAAGATGCAATACATCATCTTAATTAAAATTAACAATGTATGCTCAATTTATATAGATCAGCCCTTTCTCTTTGAAATATTAATATCATCTTGTGTTCATCACAGATCAAGCCAATATATCCGTATTTATGACCAAATATGGCGTAACCTTGTCAGCTCTTTGGAGATAATTGAAAAATAGCATGGGAGTAATTGAACATTAATTTTCTTTCATGTTTTAAGAATGACTTTTGTGCCATTTATATTAATGCTATGTTTTTTTCGTCTGGTTTTGAATGCCATTATACACTTCTTTTTTGTTTTTTTGTTGTTTTTTTTTTCATCGATTTAATGTTGTTTTAACATCCCCACTCCAGGATCTATCACTCCTGGTGAAGAGAATCAAATTTTGGCAATCTCTACCGTTTTGAGCCAATCATGTGCCAACAAATATTATGACATGAAACCTAGGGCCACCGTAGCCTAGTGGTTAGCATGTTCGACTTCTGATTGTGAGATCTGGGTTTCGAGCTGGAGCCACGCTGCAGCAATGAGACAGTAAAAACGAAAGTCCCGTGTCACAGTAGGTGTTTGCACATTAAAGAATTCTCCCTGATCTACAGCAATAAGTTCTGAGCATAGGCAAAATATGTTGCCCTTCACAGGCACATGGTGTCATCTCCTTATAAGTGAAAGATTCCTAATTGGGACGTTAAACAACAATACAACTAACCAACCAACATGAGACCTTTTTTTTTTATTACTATCTCATACTAAGGACAGGAAAAGCCAGTCAACACCTGTTGAGGTTCAACCCCATGATGTCATGATATGGAGGTCAATACTCTACTACAGTGCTGAGGTCATTTTGTAACATATTTGTTTGATGGCCAGGGCAAGTCACTATTAAACTTAAGAATTTACTTAAACTGAGAATTTACTCAATTCCGTCTAATGTTGAATTCTTATTGGATGGCAAGGTGGAGCTGAGAAAATTCATAGACTTAAGTTAATTCTTATGTGTTTTGGCTCCAAGAATAGCAGGTAGAAGGATGAGACCTATTTCTGTTCTTTGTACTATCTCACTTAGAAGTGTGGTTGTCTCCCCTATCTTGTAGCCTACTTGTAGCGTGCCACAAAGTATTGGCTCCAATACTGCAGGCAAAAGAGCATAGACTTTTTACATAATTTGTCTATTGATAATTTCTTTGGATAAAAGGGGAAAATAAGTAAGAGGTATTGAGATTGGGGGATAACTTTGTCATGCTGTGTCAGGGAATAGCAAGTTGAACATTAAAAGGGAAACTACTCTCACTTTATCATCCATGTAGTGTTTGTGTAGTGTGTATACAGCATATATAGTATTTGATGCTTTTTTTTTTGCTCAGTACAGACATGTAATATCTGTTCAGATGTTTCCTGTGTTTCAGGTGTTTACATACTTGCAAAGGTGTTTTAAATGGTATCTTTAGATGTGTACAAAATGTTTACTCAGGTGTTTACATATGTGTCAAGATGTTTACTTAGTGTTTTGTTCATGTTTATTTATACTTTTTAGGTGTTTAGTAAGTGTTTACCTTGTTGTTTACTTCATATGTCAGCTGAGATGCTCTGCTAAAAGTTGATAAGGTGTTTTCATGATTTTAATTCAAGTTTTATGCCCCTCCCCATGATGGAACATCCCAGTGGGGAAGGGGAGGGCAGTTATCTTTTTGTCAACCTGTCTTATTTTTGGTATTTAAATCTTGTTTGTAATCATAAGGGATTGGACTTTCATAATTTATGTTTTTAAACTAACGGCTTACAAGGTTCAGTTGAAAAGAGAAGTACAAATCCAAATACATTTGATTTTTAGAATACATGTACCAGTAACAATACGGGAGAATCTCTTTCTCTCTAAAAGATTGCATATCAAAAGGGAATGTTATGCACCTTTTTCACCTCCTTTGTTGAAGAGTTACAAATGAACAAAACAAGATACAACTTTGACAGGGATGTTTAATCATGCAGAAAAGACACAGGCTGATGTTTTGTTGTGTAAATAAATGAAAAAAGAAATTTGTTTCCTTCCTGTGATTTTTTTTCTTGTACATATTTTTAATGGCTGTGTGTGGTCGCGGTCTCTAGACTTTGTTTTCTGTACATCGTAAGTGTACGCTGAGCCAATTGGTATCATTGTTTCTTGTTTTGTAGGGCTTACATATGTCTCTGGCAAAAAAAAAAAGATTTACATGCATATATAAAAGTAATGCATTTACATCTTTTTCGCTTTTACAGCTCGGGGGCAAACTCGTATCACAAGCGCTCTGCTCCCTGTAATACACGCTGCCCCTAAACTACGATCGGTTAAACATCTATGAAGGAAGTTACAATTATGTTAATTTAAATGCTTCTGTTTTTATGTGACTTGTCATTTCCTTGTTAAAAGTCAGTCAGTTAAATTAGTATTCAAATTCTCAACACTTCAAAGAAATATGCAGAATACAAGATAAAGTTCGATATCGCTACATTTGCGTACCTGGCAGAGTGAGAACTGCTTACAGGTGAAATAGAAGTCCATTGATATTAGGGATGGCCAGACAAACATCTGTAAGTTTGTCCATGTTTGCTGTGAAATATGTCGTCAAAAAAATTTCAGGGGACTTGAAATAAGCTTAAGGGGTATGAATCAATGTGGGAGAATTTATTTTGCTTTGCTTTGCTTTGCTTTGAGGGAGAAGAGAGTATAGTGGAACCTTGCTATTAAGACCACTCAAATGACAGGCTTACAGTTGTCTGACTAGTGAGGTGGTCGCCTTAGGAAGGTTAAAATAGCCTAGAATAATGAAAGGTAGACTGAATTTTGATGGTTTCTATTGTGAAGTGGTCTCCTAAGCAAGGTGGTCTGAAGGCAATATACAGAGGGGAGCCAGCTTTGGCTGTATGGCACAATGAATTTTAATGCATAAACTGGCACTAGGGACCATACATATGGTCAACTGTATATGTATTGAAAAGATACACAATTGTAAAAGTTTTAAGAAGAAGGAGGTACTGTACTTGCGTGGATCCGGGATTTTTTTCCACGGGGGTAGGGGGCTCCAACTTGTTGTAAAAAGGTAAAACTTAACCTGGTTGAGATGTAAAATCTGTGCATAATTGACTAATTTTGGTATATATTTTGCAAATTCCAGGGGGGGGGGGGGGCTTGACCCCTCAGCCCCCTCTTTAGATCTGCGCATGCTGTAGATACAGAATATTTGTTACATTTGTACAAAAGTAGGACAAGCATTAGTCGGTAAAGGTTCACTCCAAGGCTGTACAGCTCATTTCTGGAAACACTTCAGTTCTTTCATTTCACATTTTCAATATCACCACGAAAATTTGAAATAAAACTAGGACCTTCACTCTCTTTTCAAACTCGTAGAAAATTTACCGAGACAGGAATTTGTATTATAAAATGAGCATACAATTTAGTTT
Source organism: Pinna nobilis (assembly GCA_016161895.1). Lineage (NCBI taxonomy): Eukaryota > Metazoa > Mollusca > Bivalvia > Pterioida > Pinnidae > Pinna > Pinna nobilis. Next base: position 9,714 of record JACSZP010007454.1, on the reverse strand, counting down.
GAAGAGTTTCGGTAAATATGCCGTCAAGGAAATATTGCTTTTTAAGTATCGAGATCTTTGTGAGTTCAGGGTGAAAATGACGTGGGGATGACAGTCCAGCCTTGAAGTCGTTATCTAGCTTACCTGACAAGGTGTAAAACACAGGTGTAATGACAACACAGGTACAAAACTTCAACCCAAAAATATGTTTCTGAATGCTGCATTTTCTGCATTGATCAGAAAGACCTTTAAAAATGTTTCCCAACATTGATCTCTTGGTGATAGTAAAGACATTGTATGTTTCAGTTTTTGAGGTAAAAAAAATGAGTAAGTTTACCCTTATGTTTGAAAAAAAAAATCTTCAATTAAGGATAAACATTCAAATTCTTTGGTATTTCCATTCAATGATTGAGTACATGCAAGTGAATTTTAGCGCTGGTACAGTGTAGTGGTTATTTGTAATGTAACCAGTCTACATATACCTGACACCTGCTGGTTATGTGCAGTGTAACCAGTCTATGAATAGCTGCCACTTTGCAATTATTAATACAATGTACATATACATGTCTTCTTGTAAGTAAAATTTTATTTGCCAATCTTAGATTTTCTAAGCTAATTCATTGCTTTGTGGTTAGGATTCTGTGGAGATTTGTGGTTTAATTTTGCATTCCTTGATGTTCACATAAAGATGTCATACATGTAGCTATATTCATGTTTTACTTGAATGATGCAGAAGATGATTCTGCTTGGATGGAAGGGTATCTCTGAATCCTGGCAGTTGTATTACATGTAGGTTGTTGGTTTGGTTGTACATGTATTGTTGTTTAACATCCCTCTCAAGAATCTTTCATATCTGTTAAGATATATCACCAATGCTGATGAAGTGCAACAAGTTTGCTCGGCACATATGATTTTGAGCAGGTTCTTGTACATACCGATACCTACTGGATGGACACAGGGTCTCAGTTTTTACTGTCTAATCTGAAAACCAGCCACAGAGCTGTATTGATTCGAAGCCGCAATCTCATGATCAGAAGGCAGTCATGCTAACCACTGAGCCACGGCAGCTCCAAATGTAGAAGTCAAGACTTGAAATGAATTGGGGCCCCCATGGCCAAGTGGTTAGTGTGTTCGACTTCGAATCGAAGGGTCCAGGGTTCAACTCCCGCAGTGCAACTCCACGGTTGGCAGTCCCTGTCTTTCGGATAAGACAGTAAAAACCGAGGTCCCGTGTCACAGTAGGTATTGGCACGTTAAAGAACCCTCCCAGCTCTACGACTAGCAGTGTCAAGCATAGGCAAAATTTGTTGCCTTTCAACGGCACACGGTGACGTTTCCATATGAGTGAAATATTCTTGAGTGGGACTTTACACAACAATACAACAACTTGATATGAAGTAAGGGCAAATGTGAAAAATTATTATGAAGGAGTGAGGAGATAGCAGAAAAGGAAGATTATTATTATTAGATGCAGATTAGCAAGATTGCTATTTTTAAATACAGATTAGCAAGATTATTATTTTTAGATGCAGATAAGCAAGATTATTATTTTTAGTAGCCAAGATAAGCAAGGTTATTATTTTTAGTAGCAGATAATCCATGCATAATCTATTTTTAGCATACAAGTTACAAGTCAGGTAGACATACTATGTACATATGTGACAGAAGTCTAAAGTATTCAATAGATAATTATAGATAAGTTCACATAGACTAAACATGTAATCTTGTGATATAAGCGATCATTGCATCATGATGAATTATCGGCAAAATCAGACATGTCTAGGTGTATAGATCCCTTTTTCCTTCTGCTGAAGTAAGACTTCACGTTGTGTTTCATAGGCTTTATGGAAGTTCAGCAGTTTATTTTGTCTAAGTTATACAAAAATATATTTGTTAAGTGGTCAGTCAGGGATTTCACAGTGGCAAGGGTAAGTTGTGCCTTTAAATAGGATAAGGGAAAATACTTATGGAGAGAGAGAGAGAGAGAGAGACAGATCAGGATGAAATTGTCCATAGAAGAATATGTGTACTCAGATGTTGAAAGTTGATTATTTGTAACATGAAACAATAGAAGCTAGGTTCAATTTATATCTACATATACCAGTAAATGATACCATGTATTTGTTTTCCATCTCTCTCTCTCTCTCTCTCTCTCTCTCTCTCTCTCTCTTTCTCTCATTTTATAGCCTAAGTACAAGCCTGTTTTAAGTCTAAAGAAAGAGGATAATTCTCCCTTACACTGAGATGATTATCTGCAGCCAAAAGGAAATACTTCTTGCCATATATCAAAAGACTCCGCTACTTTTTTTTTGCAACAGGCTGAGATTTTTTTTTCTTGATGAGAACAAGGTGTTAGGGAAAGTATTTGATAACTAAGCACTGTGGTAATCCATCATGCTATAACATCTCAAAGATGAAAGATACTGGAGTGCAGCAGGCTCCTAAAGGCAGTGATCAAAAATGTATTGCGTCAAAGCTCAATAAAGGGGCTATATGTTTCAATATGAGCTTGTTGACTTTTTTTTTCCTTTGATTACAAGGCCTTCTTGTATGGATTTATATTTCACATCAAATATTGAATTACCCATAGAATACGTTATATTGTGTAACAAAAGCGTGTTATTGGAGATCGAGAAGTTCTCAGGAATGATTTCGCAGTGTCAGACTGTTCCTGAAGAGGAAAGTTCAGACCACCAAACACTTCTGAAGCACTTGATCTGGGTCTTTGACAATACTGAGAATTTGAGTGTTAAACAGCCTGACCTGCAAGATCAAAGAGGATCAAAGCTTGAAATATACAATTAGACTATAATGTGGCAAGAAACACTATTGATGGTGGATCTAATTTCTGACAAGAGATAGTCTTGTGGTTTATGTTGCCATATTATATGTAATAGTCAGAAAAATATTAAGTTTCTTTTTCTTATGTATTATGTTTTTTCGCCATGTATCATACTCTTATCAACTTGTGGTTAATCAAATCATGAAACAATTCTTGCATTCCTTCTTGTCTTCTCAGGCGTTATGAAAAAAAACTTTCTAAAATTTGCATGGAGGTTCTCTAGGTCCCTAGTCTTCACTCTTGTTAACAATTTTCTTTTCTTGTAGAGAAAGGGTCTTTGATAGATTTTAGAATTTATAAGGGCTACATGATATACAGTCTAACCTGTTTTAAGAGACCGTCCAGGGGAAGGGACAAAAAGGGTCACATATCCCTTTAATTCAGTCGGTCGCTAAGGCAGGTAAGACTGTATCTACCACCCCCTCCCCCCTTCCCAGTTTAAAAAAAAAACAAAGATGGGTAGGGGGTATCAGTAAATAAGTTAGTTCATTTTGCTTATTGCCACTTTCTACAATATTATGTCAGAAGAGGGTGGGCTATTTACAGATGGGAACCTGGGGCGAGGTACTACTGCACTAAAGTGATCTTTTTCAGACTGTACAGAGGACCCACTTCGTAGGGTTTTTAGCCCTGGCCAGAATTTCTGAAACATGCATTAGTATGGCACTGCTACAAGTACAATATAACTCTGACAATATAAAAAAAATAGTGCAAAATACTGATGAAACAAGATTAAGACATCTTTTGTTTACTACCAGTGTAGGAACTCATTAAATTCCTTTGAAAGTGAATCTAAATTCACAGGATTGGATCTTTGATACCAGATTCAATGTCGGCAATACACAAAGTGCGTGAAAACTTCCGATTTCTTTTTGAATTGTTTATCATAAGAAAATTAGAGCCTATAGCATGATGCATAAGAGGAAGCTGTAATCAGATGAGAAGTGTTTAAAAGCTTTTTGAAACAACGTTCTAAGTTTACTGCTAAGTGTTCAGATCAGAGAAGATGACTTTATGGAAAATTAATTGAAGAATATTGCACGCCATTATCTAATCTATCAGAAATCCATTTTCATAATGACCAATGATCAAACGCGTACCCACCAGCAATTTCTCTGTGAATTTCTAAATTATTATTGAATTATGAAAGGTCAACTCATTATAGGAGTACTGCATGCATCGATTCTGCTGTGGTTGGAGAGTAAAGGAAATGTGATTATCTGACCATAATTGGTTAATGTCGATGCTTGGAGCAAAAATGTCAATATAAACAGAAGTTTAGCAACAGATGCCGCTTATGAAGCTACAGATAGCACCAAGTAATTGTAAATGTTATGTGTCTTATAATGTACGTCATCAAGCTTTGTAATGTGCACACTCCCGATGGTAATCCCAGGATGACCATTCCATGGAGAGGAATGTCAAGATACCCTACCTTAGTATTCGCATTAATCGGTTCATACCTCTTTGGAGCATAATTATTAACTACAGTCTAACCTGTTTTAAGAGACCTTCTAAAGGAAGGACCAAAAAGGGTCTCATACATGTATGACAGGTGGTCTCTTAATTTAGATGATTAATATAGAGATTACCCATTTTGGGAACCTTGCATTTAGGTCACATAAGACAGGTTTTCCTTTAATTCAGTAGGTCGCTAAGGCAGGTTAGACTGTATCTCTTTGGAGCATAATTATTAACATTGGTTAGTTGTACTGTTCTTAACGTCCTTCTCAAGAATCTTTCACTCATATGGAGACGTCAGCATATGCCAGTGAAGAATGACCTATTTGCCTATGCTTGGGACTTATGGCCATAGATCATGGATGATTCTTTAATGTGCCGACTTTTACTGTGATACGGGACCACGGTTGTTACTTTCTACTCCAAAAGACAGGGGCAGCCAACCACAGGCGGATCACTTTCGAACCCATGACCTCATGATCAGAAGACGAACACACGCTAACCACTAGGCTACCGCACCTTCAATGATTAACTTGAGGCAGGGAGGGTTTGTTCTTTATTGTGCCTACACTGACTGTGACATGGTACCTCGGTTTTTACTGTGTCACCCAAAGAACAGAAAAAAACAATCACAGCTCAGCATGGATTCAAACCCACAACGTCACAATCAGAAGGCGAATGTGCTCACCACTGAGCCACAGCAGGCCCCTTCTCTCGCTATGTAAATAATTGTAACTTGTCGTACAATGTATAAGATATTTGTGTATACAATTGTGAATTTGTGAATATGATTGTGTTTATCAGTATTTATGTAAGTTTCTAACCGAGGTCCAGTGTCACAGAAGGTGTTGGCACGTTAAAGAACCCTCCCTGCTCTACAGCCAGCATTGCCGAGCATATGCAAAATTTGTAGCCCTTAACCGGCACAAGGCGACGTCTCCATATGAGTGAAATATTCTTGAGTGGGACGTTTAACAACAATACCATACCATACTATGTGATGTTCTGTAGACATTGAAGTAGTTTGATGAGACTAAACAAAGATTTATTTATTTACCAATTGTTACAGTAAAATTGTGTGATATTGTCTCGAGTGAAATAAAATGTCAATAAAAAAAATCAAACATTTTTATAGCTATCTAGCCATCTTAAACAAGCCACCTCTCTGAACTAACATAAATTTTATATTAGAGATCAGAGCCATTTAACTAGTTTACTTTGTTTCACTGGGGCTCTATGTATTCCAATTTATAAAGTCTGTTGTTTACATTTAAGACCACCTAAGCCGTTATGTCACATGGTAAAGAAACGAGTCTAATTCTGTGTTTTGTTTTTATCTCGTACATCTAAACTTATTGACCTTTTCAGTGTAGATTTATCGCATGTACATAAAAACATTAATTGACTGTTAAACAGGCCTATGATTAAGAATATAACTGCCGTGATCTAAATATCTTGTTTTATATCGAGCCATGTATTATTATGGAGAAATTGTAGTAAAAAGTACTTAAACAGCACTGACCTACATATTGTCAGCGGAGATTACTGAAAAACGAACCCGTTCAAGGTGAGTAAACAAGACGTAAAAGTATGTAAAAACAATCGGTAAAGGAAGCAGACCTCATAGGGTGACGTAAGTGGGAGTATTGCAAAAGAATCATACAGTCGCTACTTGGGGGAACCTGTTACAAAGAATTGTTAAAAAATTCTTCAAATATCGGAAAGAATCTCTCAAGGAACAAATTTGTCATTTTTGTACAATTTTGCTTGTACACCTGTCCAACTATATTTTGAAAGGTAAGATATTTTACACATATCTGTACATGTACTCCAGGTTAAAGAAAAAAATGTTACGAGCTTAAAATGTGTCGGTATCGTATCTCAAACAACTGCAGAAGTGGGAAATGTGGTTAGTAGTCATAACATATCGTAATTTGTTCAGTGTTAGCAAGTGTTATAAGTATTGTTGTGTAAAACCACAAGACACATCTGGGAAGAAAAAAAAGGTCTCAAAATATTATGGATCTTGACTTTAGATTTGTGGTAAATACAGTTATGATGTAAGTAAAGATATTATACATGTAGACTGAGTTGTGGTTAATAGGGAACAGAATGTATCAAACAATGCTGTTATTAATGACGACACCCTGCTATCATCATATTCTGTTCAACCTCTGTAACCTGATATTCTATAGAGGGGGAGAGGGGGGGGGGGGGGGGGGNNGGGGGGCTAACAAGATTATGTATGAGATAAAAAAAAAAAAAAAAGAGATCAGTACATCCCTGAGTGGGCATAATTTGCTTGTCTTTAAATCCAGAGCCAGAGGGATGGTTCAAATCCCTTGCATAAGATCACTGTTTGTTTGTTTAGTATGTGGCTTAGAAAAAACGAGACAGAGGAAATGCCATTTCTGTGGACACAATGAAATGAGGAAGATTTAATTGTTACGAAAGGAAGTTAACATGTCTTTCAATTACTTTGTATTCGGTACTTTGATATCCAGACTTGTTTTTGTTGATATAGAAGTTTAAGGTGAGTCGGAGGGTATGCATGTTTTTCTTTTTCATAGATTGTGATCAGTTTAGCTTGGTAAACAACTTAATCAACTTGATTTATCTTGTGTTAGAAGAAACACGTAGGCTTGTTAGCGCCATGGTGTTGTACATGTGTGTTCTGGACCTGCTATTTCTGGCGTAAACATTCACTGTGGGAGAAGTAAGTCGTTTGGTATACCGTTTCCATGTACAGTGGAACCTGTCGTAAAAGACCACAATCGTGAGAGGGAACCTAGCTGTCTTCAGAGATAATTTACAGGAAAATTGTATTTAGGTAATAATGCAAATAAACCCTGGCATGAAAGACCACCAAATTAATAAGGCACAAGGGGCCATCTCTGAAGACAATTTCCATGTTCCTTGTTGATTTTGGGCACACTCCACAATTTTTATTCAAAATGTATCATCTTTGGTTATTATTTGTGGTATTGAGGGTTCCCTCATCATATAATTTGGGCTCATTAGAAATACATTTATACAGGGGTGAGAAATTTCCTCTGATTGGAGGAATTCCTCCTTTTCCTAGATATTGCTGCAATGTTAAATCTTTTATTTTCACCATTTATTCCCTAGAATGGAGCCATTTCCTCTATTTTGACCATAATGAAATCTCATCCCTGTTTGTAGGCTTTCCAATTCCATTTAGTTTTTTTATGCCCACATTGTTGTAGATGCAGTAGCATTAAGATTTCTTTATTCTTGCCTATACTTTTGGTTGGTTGTTTGTTTGTCTTCTTTTTTAATGTCCCACTCAAGAATCTTCCACTTATAAGGAGATGGCTCCGATTCCGGTGAAGGACTATAAATTTGGCCTAAACTTGGCACATACTGCCATTGAGCAGTGAGGGTAATTTAACATGCCAACTGACAGGAAAACCCAGTCGAGTCAGCAGCATGGATTCAAACCCATAACCCTATAACCAGAAGGTAAACACACTAGTTACAGAGCCTGGATGGCCCAGCTTTCATAATTTTTGAATTGTATATGATAGAACATTTGTATGTCTCTGTACAAGACCTTTCTTATGACACCAATGTTTTTTACCTGCAGACTTTGCATGTGTACTTCACAAAATCTTGGCATTTCTGACTAAGGAAGGGGCAATTCATATTTCAAAAAGACATTTTGTTTTTCTTGGGTCTTTATGGCACTTGATTGCAGTCTTCAAGGAAACAGCTTTAGGTAAAAAGTAAAGTGATTTGTAACTCTAAATCATGACTGTGATAATTCCCAGAATGCACCCAAGCAGGAATTCCTGTCAAGTGACCCGACAGAAGTCTGCTTCCCATAAAGTTCCATTATTTTATATTGTGAAGTACATTAGGTACGCCATCAACATTGTCAGAGTCTATCATAATTGATGTCTGCATTCTCTACGGGGCACGAGTTTTTGATGAAGATTTCTCGGGACTCTGCCAGAATTGTTGAAGAACATGGAGAAAATCTTTCCGTTTTTTTCGTGATCAGGTTTGTTTAATGCAACTCCTTCAGTAATATCATTTTTTACATGAAAACACTGTTCCTTCATCAAATTTGTCCAAGCTTTAACCTACAAGATACTTTGGAGGGAGATAATATGACAAGTTAGACACGATCAGATCCAAGATTGTATCTACAGGGTCATGGTCACTGTCCATTTGACCAGAGAGTTCTTGTCCAGATCATTCTTTTTTTATGTGATATTAAGTTTTCCAATAACTTTCTTTATGTGATATTAAGTTTTCCAACATCTTTCTGTATGTGATATTAAGTTTTCCAACAACTCTTGGGCCAAGGTCACTTTTCACAGGAGCATTCAAATTTGCTGCTGTTGGAGGCAGAGAGAAGATTTGTCCCACTAGCACTGCTTTAAATTCAACTGAGCTTTTGTGTCAGACTGTAACATGGCAGTATGGTTCTTTCTTTTGTTGGCAATTAATTCTCTGGTGATTTTATTCCAATTCCCTTTCTTTTGAAAAAAGTACTGTGAAACTTTTATATAATGACACAAGGTCACAAGAAAACCGGTCTTTATAGGGAGATGGTCTTTATATAGAGGTAGATTTGTACACATATTCTATTGAAGACAGTCTTTGTGACCAAGTGGTCTTTAAATACAAATGGTCACTAAAGCATGTTGTACTGTATCATTTGTGTTTTTAGCAATATTGGTTGACCTTAGAATATTGATGTTGTTTGTTTCCATGGTAATCCAATGACATGACCTTTGACCTTAATGTCTCACATTTATTTTTTTGCCATAGTACAATGTATATCATTAGAGAATACTTGAACATAAGTAGCACATGCCTCTTTCGGAGAAATATTTTAGGAATTCATTATTTAGCATGAACACAGCAGTATTACAGTATAAGCCAAGAAATTGTCTACGAAATTGTAATTCTCATCAACCAAAATAGCAATTATAATCATTACTCATCATATGTGGCATACGAAGGTGAAAGGTCAAATGTTTACCAGTACACTCGAACTCAAAAAAATATTTCAATGTTTGTCTGAACCTTATTCATCATAATAAATACAAATTCATATCTGGTGTGTAAATTAGAAAGGTATCGCTTGAAAAGTTCTCTGTTATAACCATAGAAGATAAACTTAAGTCTATTCCAGTAAACCCCTGAGGTTAGTATTAGCCATGGCTATAGTCGGATTAAGGGACATTATCAGATTATTCTTTTGTTAGTTAGTGCAGGGTATCTTACACTGCACTTAAGAACAAAATATTCTTTAAAAGCAATATGAAAATTCTACGCGGTTGTTCCTGTGATCATTTTTTAGTATCCTATCATGGTTTTACCCTGTCCCAAACTCTCAGTTCATCAATCTCTCCTCTGAAGTGATCTTCTAATGGCTGTGTTCCTGACCCATCAGTTGA
>JACSZP010007449.1:0-19516 GCA_016161895.1 Pinna nobilis | reverse complement strand
ATATTGCAGAAGCAATGTTGTAGACATGATTTAATATAAATATATCATTTCCTCACTGTTTAAATACTATTTTACGGTTTTGATACTAAAGGCCAGTTTCTATACCATAATTTTACCATAGCAACTAGGCTGAAACAGGGCAAATTTATGTAGGAATTGGTTATATTTAAGTTAATTGGCTGAAAATGCTGACATGGGAGGCTTTAAAAANNCAGCATTACTGTATTTCTTCTCTCTTTTATTAAGTGCAAAAAGGTCACAGTCTTGGCAAGGTTACTTGTTTTCACAAAATAGAGACTTTTACTCATTTTCAAATGCTTATAACAGAGCGAATGACTTTCATTGAATGTTTTTCCTCCATGTTTGTCAATCGTATCATTATCTTTAATGTGTCAAAAAGATTTATTGTAGGCCATTCAGTCATTATGAATAAATGTAGACAAAAGTGACAGTATTGTCTGTAGAGTTCACTACCTTATTTATGCAGATTTTATATTGGTTTGATGTATATTGCAATCGGGGCATATTTATACTTCAATATGTACATCGTACTTAGTTTCAGGCTTAAAGATGACATACCTATCTTTTCTGGCTTTTCTTTTCTTTTCCTTTTTTTTTTGGCGGGGGGGGGGAGAGGAGAGGAGGGGTAGGATAAATTCACCAATGCTTTTGTTAGCTGAAATTAGCAGAGAAGTATCTATTTTATCACGGAGCTGAAATTAGCAGAGAAGTACCCGGTATCTATTTTATCACTGAGCTCTGCACAAAATATATCACATGACAAATAATTATTTAGCAAAATCAGATGTAGATTTATTGGTTAGCTTTATGATAAAAATTTCAAAAGTACAATTTAAAGATTGTAACTATTTTTACTTGAAAAGGTAGGAAAAGAATAGTTGATTTATCCCATATAAATCACCTGAATAACTCCAGCTCAGTTGAATATTAAGGGATGATTTACTCTTACACCTGTACATGTGTATAAATATGAGCTATATAGCTCAAATAAATATCCACCCATAATTACCTTCTGAGTGAAATTTTCAATACTGACATTTTACTGTAGTTTCACTAGGGCAATTAATGGAAGTAAATATTGTGATCTTCAAGAAATGTTGATTATACATTCCATTTAATGGACATAATGAGGTCAAAATATTTTTTTATATTACATGTATTATTAAACATTAACAAAAAGTACACAGATTATGTGTAAAATTAAACTTTTTTTGCAGGTTGAGAAAAATTGTTGCAATTTGACTAGGGCTATGCTTAGAAAATGTTTACATGCATTTTTGTCTTTTTTATAAATCAAATCCTGAACTTTAGATCACTCGCAACTGCTCAAATATATCCCTTTTCATGCATAACCATGCATATGCATGGATCCAGAATTTTTTCCAGGGGAAGGGGGGTCGAAAATGTGACAAACAGAAAATGTAGTAACTCAATTTTTCATCAATACTTATTTTTAAAAATTTTTTTTGGGGGGTGGGGGGGTTCCGCCTCCGCGGATCCTTTACATGTTATCACATTCTTATTGTATTCTTAAAATATTGGAATACCGGTATCAGAAAAAACACTTGTATGGAACATATCCAGTATCAGATCAGAACATGCACATTTATTCGCCGAAAGCACCAATACACTCTTCTACATGGAACAAATGTTACAAATGATTTTGAAACCTTGAATAGTATCCTGCTAACCCTGGGTACAGAAAACATAGCAACAACTTAGTCAACCAAGATTTTTATTATCCAATTGATATTGATGTATGAAATATTTTATTTTATATAACATAACATTTGCCTGCCCCTTTGGAAATTTTTCACATACATGTACATTTTGAATCCTTTGTCCTTTATTTCCAAAATATCATTGATCAGTTACATAAAATCAGATAATCTACATGTCTATGGTCATTTGAGGCCATGCAATAGAGATCCTATGTTAGGTAACAACAAAAAATATTAGCCAGAAAATTAGCATACTAAAATAAATGTATTGGACTTATACTAGATATAAAAAAAATCAGATAAGTTTTCTCATTTTCTAAATTCCTAAAGTTACTTATTAAAGAAAAATGGCCTCTTTGTAAGCTGTTCATTTGAAATTCTAATTATAAAAAATCCTGGATGTATTTCACCGTATCCTGTAACAGAGCGAAGATACATCCAGTAGATTTTTTTTACCCAAATTTTCACAAACGAAAAAGAAACCAGTCCACAAGTACCTGTGATTATTATCATTTATTTTATAGTAAAAGTATTCATTAATATAAAAATAATTAATAATATTATTCATATTATTTTCATTAGGCCTATTATTATTATTATTATTTATTTTTATTATTATATTCATTGCCATTTTTAAAATTATAATATATTTTTTAATAATACATACATATTATTTGTTTTTGTTGGTAATAAAAAAAAATCCGAGAAAGTTTGTCACGCTATTATCCGGTATTGGTTTTTTACTTTAGACGCGACCAACATCGCTAACTGTCCCCAATGCACTGCAGAAAACGACCTGAATCTTGTATATTAGAGCAATTAGCTTACACTTAGTTATTGGTATTTGACAATGAGTTATCAATTTATCCTGGAATATCAGTTTCATGACCATATGTGTGATTTAACGCTCCATTCCCGCTCCATTGCGACGGCCTATCCACCGCCATTACGGATTTTGTGATTTATCGCTGTTAAAAATGCCAAAAAATGACTGCGAAATCATACTTAGAGATGTCTGAGAAAAATAAAATTTCGTATGAAGTATTTTGAGGTCATTTGAGTGACATAAACGGTCCATTTCGGCGCTTTTTGCTCCATTTCGGTCATTGCAACTCCATTTCGGTCTTTACCATAGCCGTGCTTCAATACCAGTGTTTACGTACAGAGTTACCTCCCTTAGACAGTTTTATCCATTTATCGTCACAAACAGATTTATGCCACGGATTACACAAAGAAAATCCCACGGAAGTTAAGCAATCTTTTAACTCGCCAGACATGTTTCTTTTTATTCAGATTAGACATATATACCAAGAGAGTTGGAGATTAGGATTATTTGCTCTTAAAGTTATGGCATTTTCAGTTGTTTAATATAGAATAAATAGAGAAAAAAATCTATGGGTAAAATTTTATTTTTTCACCTATTTTTAAAAATACAAAAGATAATAAATTTTCCTTTCTCATTTGTCTTTAGGGGTCTGTTCCTCATATTTTGAGGGCAAAATTATTGATTTTTATGACTATGCCTGAATCACCTTTTCTACATAACCTGCCTGAATTTTACAGAGAACTGTACTTAAATAAAATCAAATCCGCCACACCATGCATTGATTAAAATCGTACTATATTTGTATTCAAAGTGCGGAAAATACATGATTACGTATCACTAGCAAACTATGTTTTATATGGTCCATATCCATTTTAGGTCACCTAGGTAACCTATTGTAAACTGTTCCGTCATCATGCGTCGTCCGTCGTGCGTAAACTTTAAACAGTTTTTACTTCTCAGAAACCTGTGAGCCAATTTCAACCAAATTTGCAAGGGATGAACATTGAGTAACGCAGACTCAAGTTTTCACACCATCCCTTGGTTTAAAATGGCCCCGCCCTCGGGTTGCAAAGGTTCAAATTGTGCAACTTTAAAAATCGTCTTCTTGAAAGTACACATGTACAAGGCCAAATATGCTGATTTCTTGAATATAGCATCCTTTTGGGGTGTTGACTCATTATGTTCAGGAAATTCCGTGGGATCAAACATTTCTCATAGGGTTACTATAGCACTTCAAATTTTAGGCTTTTTCTCTCAGAAACCAGCTAGTCAATTTCAACAAAATTTGCCAGCGATGAATATTGGGTGATGCAGACTAAAATTTGTTCATCCCACCACCCCCGGACCCAAAAATGGCCGGCCCTGGGGCCAAATAGGTTCAAATTTTGCAACTTTAAAAAATCTTTTTCTCAGAAATTACAAGGCCAAATATACTGATTTCTTGAATATAGTATCCTTTCGGGTTGTATATTCAAGTCTGTTCGGGCGAAGGTCCTGGGGACATTTTTGGCCCCGCTCTGATGATAAACATTTCCCATAGGGTTACTAAAGTATTTCAAAATGTAGGCTTCTTCTCAGTGACCAGTAGGTCAAATTCATTACTCAGGTGACCGTTAATGTCCCTTACGCCTCTTATTTCTGTTAATATAATATATTTTTTTTCAATTTCCTGCATTATATTTGTACTTCTCTGTTTCCTTTTATCATTAAAAAGTTGTATTATCACTTTCGTTATTTACATCATATACAGTTATAACGAAAACATTATATAAATATTTTAAAGAACCATGGTTGTAATTTTCTTTTATATATTCAAGGTGAGAGGGTTCAGTGTGCAGGAATAGGTAAGGTGTTTAAAGCCTGTGCGAATCCATGTATCGATGGATACTGCAGACATTCCAGTGATTCAGGTTCAACATGTAATGACTTACCAATGCCTGGGTGTATATGCGACAATGGGCAGTATACGGATGATTATGGTGACTGTGTTGAAAAGGGGGAATGTACGTGCGCCTTTGGAAATTCGATCATACCACCAGGAGATTATACTCAGATCGGCTGTGCAAAATGGTATGGTTAATAAATTTGTGCTTTTTGTTCTGTGTGTCAGAGAAACGCGTCCATATTATGAAGTGACCAAAATAGGCCAAATCCTGTATGATTATTTTAGAGGAATTCTTCTGTAGATTCTTTAGTTTTCGTTGCCCTTAAACTACTCGTTTGCTAAAGACTATTTACCTTGTTCTAGAACACATATAGTTTTTGTTCAGTTTCTTCTTTTACTTTTCTTCTTCTTCTTCTTTTTCTTCTTTTTCTTTTTCTTCTTTTTCTTTTTCTTCTTCTTCTTCTTCTTCTTCTTCTTCTTCTTCTTCTTCTTCTCTTGTTTCTTTCCATGATTAATTTGTCTACGCGTTTTCTCGGAAACTAGATGTCGGATTCGAATGAAACATTGTATGATTATAGGTCTTGGTATGTAGATGTGCACAACGCATTTGATGTCATGAAAAATGGCGTCTAGGCCAACGGAGGCTTCTGATTGGTCGATATTTGCCCTCGCCTTTTGTTGGTAACTACTTGTCCGATTCTAATGAAACTTAATTTGATACTAGGTTAAGGTGTGCAGATATGCACAATGTAAGTGACGTTACAGAAAAAAATGGCGCCTTCGCCTACCAAGGCTTCTGATTGGTTGAAACGTTACGAAGCATTTTCTCGGAAACTACTCGCCCGATTCTAATAAAACTTGATAGGTTTATAGGATTAGGTTGGTAGATGTGCCTAATTATGTGATTTCACGGAAAAATGGCGGCTATGCCAACCAAGACCTCTGATTGGTTGAAATTTCAAAATTGTCCGATTTTTATGAAACTTGGTATTTGTAGGTATCAAGGGATTGCGATGTTAACCGTTTGGTTTTTGCTGCTATTGATGGGCAAACCGAGGCTTCTGATTGGTCGAAATTTCAAAATTGTTCGATTTTGATGAAACTTGATATTTGTAGGTTTCAAGGGATTTCGATTTCAACTGTTAGGTTTTGCTGCTATTTATGAGTAAACCAAGGCTTCAGATTTGTCAAAATTTCAAAACTGTCTGATTTTGATGAAACTTGGTTTTTATGGGTTTTAAGTATTGTGATTTTGACTCTTTTAGTTTCGTTGCTATTTATGGGCAACAGAGGCTTCTGTTTGGTCGAACCTTATCATCGGGTTTGGTAGGTTTATAGGGTCTTTAAAGATTGTCAAACATTAAAACTTAACCTACTGATAAGTAGAAATTTCAAAATTGTTTGATGTGGGTGATAAATGAGGCTTGATATTGAGGTCATTTACCACCCCGATATTATCTCAATATTTTTAGTATTGAAAAAAAATGGGTCCCAACCTAAACAATATATATTGTTATTCATTGTGACAAGACAAGTTGACTACTACATGTAATATCTTTAGGCCCTTGTGTTATTTCGTGCCTTATTGAATTTATCATCCATTATTTCAAAAGCAATATAGATCCCACTCCTAAAAATATGTTACTCTTCTTTATTAGGCATCGTAAAATTTGGATTTCTGATTTCCCTTTGGGTCTTTCTCAATCCCTTATTTCAGAAATCGTCTATTTATTTAAAGCTAAGATATCTTCTTCTGAACAGTTTATTTTCTTATTATAAAAAGTTGAAGTATTTTATTTCAAGGGTCCCTGGTAATTCCCCTTCATTGTATTTTATGCCATCTCATTTTCCGCACTAATGATGGTTAAGAGTCCTTTATTTTTTTTAAAGACAAATTCTAAGTAAAAAGGTGATATATAAGTGTTCAACAATAAAATGCTCTACCCCTTTTATATGAATAAAATTAGAATTATTATTCCTGGTTTGAGAAACGAGGAAAACGTTAGTGCATTAATGGCTTTATTTGTATGTGAAGTAATCATTGTACTTGCATTATTACTTATAGTCCGACTAAAGAATCTTGAACTTTTATGCAGACTTCATCGTATGCCAGTGAAGGGTAATGTCTTCAATGTTTAGCCCATGCTTAACAATTTGGGTCATTGTGTTGTTCTGAAATGTGCTGACATCTGAGACACATGCTTGGACCTGGATTTGAACTGTTTCTTCATATGAACAGGAAAAGCCAGATGTTTTCGGCCAGCGGATTAAATAAACTACATCACGATCTGATCCGAATACTATACCTCAGGATCAAGACGCGTATAAATGATCAAATTGCTTGTATCTAAATGAAAATTCTGCTGTAATAATGAAATAACTAAGTCGACGCTACTTAAGGAAAGGGATATGACTTGAAACGACTTCATACGGACCCTAAAATAATGATTGTTTTCTTTTCGCTTTTACCTAAAGTCAATGCACAAATGGATCATTGGAATGCGAGAAATGTCCAGAAAGACAGGTGATATGTCCAAAAAATCAGAAAATGCTTCATGATGAGTCCCCATGTCGAAAGACGTGTATGAATAGAAAGAAAAATGTGACTTGCAACATCGACTTTAAATTCAACGGCTGTGGTTGCCCTGACGATCACTACATGTCAAGTGATGTGAGTATAAATATTTTTAATTCTCATCTTTTGTTCAATTTACTCAAGAAAAAAATCAGATACTTTCCACATCTTATGATACTAGATGTATTTTCAAAGTAAGTAGTCAGAAAGAAAGTGCGAACGAATCAGAGATAAGTTGAGTTGACGATAGCCGTTTTGTAAACGTTTAAAATAGATCTGTGTCATCTTAGATATATCTTATATATAATGTTATATCTTATTTACTTATACACTACAGGGTTCCTGTGTCCCCGAGGAGATGTGTCCGTGCATGATGGGAGCACAAGTTTTCTACCATGGTCAAAATCAAACCATTGGTTGCCATGTATTGTAAGTTGAAGATTTTAATGATTTTTTAGTAATTCAGTCCTTTTATTTTTACATTTGTTTATACTTTGAGCGAAGCAATGAATATTTTTTTGAAAACGAAAAATGAGGTTGCAAATTGGACATTAAAAAAGAGACCACAATGAAAACCGAAATCCCCACAACACATAAAAACTAGAATAAGTAAGAGTAACAAGAATCCCACTAGAAACCAGGAGTGAATTCAGGTACTCTGGATATACGCTGTGTCAACTGTGTCAAATCCAGGTATAAGTCTAATGTAATATGACAAAAATTTAATTGAGTAACCCTCTTTCGAATTTTGAATCTTTTAGATCTATTACTCTGTATTTCCGTTTTCACGTAATCTTAGTTACATCATTACGTCAGGGTCATTCACGAATTAGAAACATGATTTAATCCCACTTGAGGGCAAAAAAGAAAACCCAAAATATTATGAAGAACATTGGAACTCCATCAACCACCTTAGGGAGCAAAGAAACTGGTCTTTACAGGAATGTGGTCTTTATATAGAGGTTGATTCGCACTCAAATTGAGGGACAGTCTCTGTGACCAGGTGATCTTTATTAGCAAATTGTCGCTAACGTTGTCTTTACTGTATTCTGAATTTGATTTTGAAAACACAGCCTTTATAAAACTTTGAAGTTTTTTTTCGAAAAAAAATTCTAAGTGCATGAACATGTTTGTTAAAGGTTAATACACAAATAGGGACGGACACAATTATTGACCGTGAACTTGATGACTGTTAAATTGCATCGAAGTATAAGTGAAGAAGAATATTTTTTTGTAAAATAAGGAACCATGAATGGGAAATATGTTTATCTAGTAATATTTACATTTCCTTGTCTTTGTCTTATCTCCTCTAAAAGTAAGTAAACGTGTATGGCGTCTGAATGGACATACCCGCCACTACTCCTGACGTAATGGAAGGGGTGTGTTCAATGTCGTAGCTGCTTAGAGCCGATGCATGTAGCTGAAATCATTCAACAATGCGGCATTGACGTAGCCGTTTGTTGAACGACGTCAGCTACATGCATCGGCTCGTAGCGACTACGACACTGATCAAACGCCTGTTGATGGAAATTAGCTGTTCCCTTTAGTACGTTGATTTTAGCTTTGACGGAAGTGTATTTGTTGTTTGCATCATAAAATCAATGTCCGAAATATAAACATACATGTATATACAAGCAATACATTAAGCTATGGCCTATTATCGCTACAAAGGTTGAATGGAAAATTAATCATTACGTGAGATTGTTCAACCTTTGTACCAAAATTACACCATATCCTTCATAGTTTAATAGTTTATCGCTAACATATATTCCGTTTGAAAAATAGACATGACTTTTCATTGATTGGTATAAAGCCATTCAATGAAGGGAGATGGGATATTTCTATTTTCCACAGGAAAATGACGAAAGATACAGAATAGCTTTACAACATCTGATTTTTTTCCTTCTTGCAGAATAACTCTTGTTCGTTATTTAATTCCTTTTCATAAACTACATCTAGCGGATGATATCAAACGTTAGAAGCATACGTTATACAATTTATCATCGGCTGAAAATAACAATCCAGATCGTAAAATAAATATAACAAAATTAAGCCATTGAAATTATTGTGATAGCAAGTGTATTATACCGATAATCATACAATATTTCCATTTAATGAAATCCTATCAATTCAGAGTGAAAAAGTTACTATATATTCCATTCTCTTAATTTCTCTTTACATTATTGAAAACGGAAATCAATGAAATACGCGATTTGAGTAAAGGATGCCCAGTGAATCAACAGACAGGAAGTGCATTTTTGGTCACATTTTTCTTCGCGACTCTAAAATATCATTTTC
Source organism: Pinna nobilis (assembly GCA_016161895.1). NCBI lineage: Eukaryota > Metazoa > Mollusca > Bivalvia > Pterioida > Pinnidae > Pinna > Pinna nobilis. The sequence goes on along the minus strand of JACSZP010007449.1, from coordinate 10,190 downwards.
GTCTAAATCGGAAAAGTATGTCATGGTTCTTTTTCCAACTCCCTTCCTTTAAATTTTCCAATGCCTCAAATACACATCGGATAGTTGACCAGATATTAAAAGTGATATGTTATAATTAAGGGGCACAAAATGCATTTAGGTTCATTTCGAAGATTCGTAAACTAAAATAAGTTGAAATCAAAATACTGAAATCATTTATTTTTTATTCCTCTTGAACACGCAATTCCTACAAGTGATCCCTTTATTGAAGAAAAGGAACGAGTAAATTATAGAATCGTACAAATTTCATCCTAAATCACGTAGTTACTTCTTTCTCATCACAAGAAAAATTGCTTGTATTTTTATTCTGCTGGGTAATTTTGTTTTGAGTGTCATATGAAGATTCAAATTACGTTGACATACATATCTCTGATTTTTTTAATTTTCAGTGAATGCTCTTATGGAAATTGGATTACTCATTCTACTATGCAGTGTGGATGTGAGTATTATATTTTTATACGTCCGTCGAATGACTGGGCGTATTATGGTATGACGTTGTCCGTCCGTCCGTCTGTCCGCTAACTTTTTTGTCCGGAGCATAAATCTGAAACCGTGCATGATAGATTCATGAAACTTCATACACATCAAGACCACCACAAGGCGCAGTGCAGTGTCCAAGAACCTTAACTCTAGCTGCAGTTTTTACAGATATTGCCCTTTGTAAAAAATGAATTTTTTTCCTTTGCCGGAGCACACAAATTAGTTTTCATTTTTTTGTCATTTTCCCTGTAACAAAACTTGCAACGGGCGTATGATGTGCATAAGAGAGGCTCTTGTTATATGTTTTTTAAAGCTTTGTATCTCTGCCCAATTATCAAATCAATTTCTACAGCAGCAATGCATTTTTACATATGAAAAAGGTGTTGGATACAAAGGGGGCTTCCTTCAAATAAAACACATCTAACTATTACCACAATGATTAATCCTACTGCAGCAGGATCAATCATGTAATCAAATTTTCAAACCTTGGATATTTTCGACAAACCTTAACGAGGTCTTAATCAATGAGCACACAGCTTAATCAATTTTCTTTGGATACTGAATATGTCTAGTGGAGTTAAAATAAGTTTGTTGTTGTTGTTGCATTGTTGTTTAACGTCCCACTCAAGAACATTTCACTCATATGGAGACGTCACAGTGTGCCGGTGAAGGGCGACAAATTTTGCCTGTGCTCGGCACTGTTGGTCGTAGAGCAGGGAGGGTTCTTTAACGTGCCAACACCTACTGTGACACGGGACCTCGGTTTTTACTGTCTCATCCGAAAGACAGGGACGGCCAACCGCGGAGTGGTGACTGCGGGAATCGAACCCCGGACCCCTTGGCTCGAAGTCGAACACGCTAACCACTCGGCCACGGAGGCCCCCAAAATAAGTTTAGTTTACATGGGTCCATTAATGTACAAAAATGCCATTGAAGAAATCACAAATACTTTTCTATTTATCAAATTTTATAAAGTTGTTTCAATGGTTTCCTTTATCAAAGTTCATTGTAGCATATACTTGAAACGAAAACTAATCCCTGTCAATTATTTTGTCAAAGTTCTCAACCTTGTTAGTATGTATTTTATGTATATCAATCGAAAATATTTTGTTGAGACTTCTGTTGACAGTGATTTTATGATATAGTAGGCTTGGTTGAGAGAAACTTTTATCAAGTATGAACAAATTCGAACACCTTTCATTTTCTGGTGTCAATATATATATACTACTTTTTTCCAGCTCAATGTTCGATAATCGGGGCATCGCATGTGACAACCTTTGATTCACACAGCTACTCTTTCAACGGAAATTGTACTTACAAACTCGTGGAAGTACGCGATGTGGTTGCAAGTATCGAAAACGTCGCCTGTGGATCGACTGGTGCAAGTTGTACAAAAAGATTCGAGATTACTATAGGCAAAATGACTATTATATTGACACAGGGTAGTACAGAAATCGATGGCAGGCGAAGAGAAAAGGATTACATAGCGCAAGGCCTTAGCATTCAAATACGAACACTTTTCGTTGTGGTTAATATTGGAGATTATGTTACATTTATGTTTGATAAAGGTATGTATCAATCACATACACACACACACACACACACACACACACACACACACACACACACACACACACAGAGACACACATACAGACACAGATCTCTCTCTCTCTCTCTCTCTCTCTCTCTCTCTCTATATATATATATATATATAGTGAAATGAAGAATGAGAACTTTTAATTTAAAATAAACAGAATTGTCTAAATAAATGGCTTGAAATGGTAATAAATAATTTAGTCGGAAAATTAAAATATTCTTAAATCAAGCAGGATATTATATATTAAAGTTTAGCTAATGCCATCGCCCTTTTACGCATTGATTATAAATATCAAAGTATACTGGCAATTACTTGAATTATTAATTGAAAATTGTTTATATATTGTTTTTGTAATTTTGATTTTTGTATTAAAGAACATCGAAATGATCTTTGCTTCAAATAAATGACCAATGTGCAAATTAATTTTTTAGGGATGAGGATTTACGTTTATCTCTCCGCATCAGAGAAAGCACAAACTGATGGTCTTTGTGGTAACTATGATGGAGATTCCACAAATGATATGTCGAAAAACGCATTGCTATTATCACCTGCAGAGTTTGTGACGAATCAGGAAATGTCTGATGAAGAATGTCATCCCGCTGAAATTGCATCCGATGAAGCTTGTGTTAGTATGGATACAATATACTTATACACAACATTTTCAGTAATGCTATAAAAGTATTTTAAGTCAAAAAAGATGACATGTACATCCGAAAAGTTCTATTAAAGGTTTTTTTTTCATTTTTGTCATATTTCAATCGTCTCCTGTATTCAGAATTCATGACATCGAAAATTATTCAATTGTAGGAAGACGATCTAAAGTATAGAAAGGAATGGGCAGTTGAGAGTTGTAATATTATAAAAAATGGAAAGGTTTTTCAAGATTGTAGGGGAAAACTTTCACAACACGTTATCGATTCATCATATAAGCAATGTATGACAGATGCCTGCACGTAAGTATTTAAAATTGCGTAGATACAGTATTAGGAAAAATAATATGCAGATGCCTTATCACATTGCGTTCAAAAACGTTTTTTCTATGAAGTCATTATCATTCTAATTTAAATTATGACAATGGAGTATTTGTGCCGTTTTATTTTGACTGGGAATATATTTGAGTGAACGTAAGAGAACTTGTTAAAAGTTCTTCCTCTTCTTTTTCTTCTTTTTCACTGAACATTAGAGATTTACTTTTACATGCCATGTCTTATTTTTTAGTTGCGACCGAGGAGGGGATTGTGAATGTTTGTGCACAGCCATATCGGCTTTTGCAGAGAAATGCAATCAAGTAGGACAACACTCTCGGTGGAGACACCAAAATTTATGTCGTATGTATTCTGTTAATGATTTCTTTTTATTTATCATGATTGTTTCTATTCCTGCCTTAACGAAATTCTGTGGCATATATTTTTCGGTATATATACTTAGTACTGTATGTTCATCATGCGGTCTGCCTATTTGGTCGTCCGTTACATTTAAACCATCATACGTACTTCGGTATGGTAACGAATAGAAATTTAACATTTCTTCCTCTCTTATTACGTCTTGATATGACTTATGGCCTTTTGACTATTACATTCATGTTTGGTACTTTGAGAAACAGATTAGATTTCGCTGTAGTATATTGAATTGTAATTGTTAGTCTCGTGTCGTTTGCCTTTCCTTCTGTCCGAACAATTCCGTTTGAATAAGGAATGACCGGGTTTGTTGAAGCTTGGTGACTTAGGCTTGGTCAAACGGTCAGTTGATAGATCTTCTTTATTAAAAGTTGACGTATTTTTATTTTTATTCTTGAATTGGAGGTTACAATTTTTCTTGAAACTTGGGCACATGTTAGTGTAACAAAGTGATAAAGGCTAAAGTAGGTTTATATCCTTTAATCCATATAAAACAGATATCTGTACAACGGAAATAAACAACTATTAAGTATACGGTAGAAAATATGCATGATGTTCGTATACCAAGTAATTATACGCTAAAGTCGACAATCGATTTTTTGATATCAAAAAAAAAAAAAAATTATGATTACCAGTAATAAGATATAACTTAAATAAATAGAGATGTATAGAGATGCAAATGTAAAATCCTGTATAGACGAAGCGTATCAACTCAAATGGCTATAGTAGGTAAGATAAACGTAGTTAAAATACAAGTAAACAACAAGCAAAGTAATTTCATTGTCCAAAAATAAGATATAAGGACCAGAGGGAAAATTCGTTCTAACCGACCAATCAAATATCAAAGAAAGTGCTGAACAACTCAGTCCTGCTGCGCAGAAGGACAGAAGAAAGCTCCCAGGAATTACAATTATAGATTATTAGATAATACTCAGAGTGAAGTGAACAATTTCATAGACACTATTTACAATAATAAACTTTTGGGAGGAGCATGGGGCTGAGTTTGAAATCAATCAGTCAATTTTGACGGACAGTCATGGGTTGTGCATTTCATTGTGTCCAGATAATACTAACGCAGTAACTAACGCTCTTTGTAAATGAAACTTGATACAATAATAATTAATAAGATTGTTTGGTTGGCTGTATTGTTCTTAAAGTTTCAACTCAAGAATCTTTCACTTATTTGGAAACGTCAGCATTAGCCGTTGAAGGGCGACAGATTTTGCCTATGCTGGGCGCTTATGGCTTTTGATCAGGGAGGGTTATTTAATGTACCAACACCTACTCTGAAACAGGACCAGTTTATTGGGTAACCTAGAATGTGATTGTATATGGGTTTTAAAATTTTCAGCTATTTCATCACTTGCTTAAAAGAGATTTTCTAGCATTGGTTTTGTCTGCTAACAATAATTTTGTGCACATACCTCTCGGGCGATCTTTGACATTTAAACTTGAAGCAATATTAAACTAACAAGGGGATGAACCTGTTTGTGGTCGAACGGTCACAATTGAAGGTCAATTAAGTTGTATCATAATTTCATATGTAACAGCATATTTGAATGCACTTTGTTTAATAAATACTTCATCAAGGGGTCTACCGTGATACTATGTATTTGGTCATGTTGCTATCATAGTTTTAAGTATCTTCAAAGGCCAAAATGACGATGGGGATGAGCGCAACCTAATTAAAACACGATCTTCAATATGCTTCTCTCTTGAAGATCTAAAGCCCCGTTAAGAGGGCAAATCCCATGACTAATGTTTTTGCAGAGGAAGTTATATTTGGAATTGAACTCGGTTGGTGATCACACTACATATTTAATTTGCTGTACTAGGATCTAACACATTGCAGTTCTATATCTAGAACATATATGTGGACAATATCTTGTGTTGGGCAGTAGCTCAAATCTGAAGACCGTTTATGAACCCAACCGAAGGGTGAATGTTTATCGAAATAAATGTGTAGACTTATGTTTGACTCGACCATATTCTTCATTTGAACCTTTATGTCGACCTTAATAGTTTTCATTTTCTTTCACATGTCTTTTTTCCTTTTATCAACTCAGCTGTTATGTGTCCATATGGAAAGGAGTATTCGCCCTGTTCACCTGTATGTGCAGCAACGTGTCGTAATATTGGCGAAGAACCTAAATATTGCTCGAGTTTACCATGCGTCGAGGAGTGTCGTTGCCGAGATGGTTATGTCGAGAACGGTAATATCTCTATCTATAGATTAAATATATAGGAAAATGCGTTGAATTAGTGATTAAAAATTGTAAGAATATTCTATTTTTAGATGTGTTTTTATGGTCCTCATTGCCAACTTAATTTGAAAGATGGAGTTAAATAACTCAAAAGGTTATCGGTCGTCGGTGTTGGCGTCGTTTTCGACGTCGGCGTTAACTTTATTACAAAAATTTTCTCCTCTGAAACCACCAGGGCATTTTGAGCCAAACTTGGCCTGATTGGTCCTTGGGTGGTCCCCTTTCAAAATTGTGTCGGACATCCCCACCCACCATCCAAGATGGCCGCCTTTGCTAAAAATTAAAATTTCTTCAGACGACTGTAACTTCCTTATTTAAAATCAGAATGTTTTCAAATTTGGTATGTAGAACTGCAGCTATGAGCTTTTTAATATATGTCACGTTTTTTTAAATGTAAACTTTTGCTTATTCTGACATATTTATGCTAATTAGTCTTAAATATGCGAAAATATTCAAAAATCTTTTTGCCAGAAACCAGAGCCCAATGACAATGAAACTTTGCTTGGTACATCCTCAGGTGGTACCCTCTCAAAACTGTGTCAGACATCCCCAACCACCATCGAAGATGGCCGCCATTCCTAAAAATAGAATTTCTTCAAATGGCTATAACTCTTTATTTTAGGTCAGAATATCTTCAAATTTGGTATGTTTTTTTTTACTGAAATAGTGAGCTCTTAAATAGGTTTTACGTATTTTTAAATGAAACTTGAACCTTTGCTAATTCTGGCAAATTTATGCAAATTAGGCCGAAATATGCGAAAATCTTGTCAGAAACCAGAAGCCCAATAACAATGCAACTTTGCCCGATAAGTCCTCAGGTGATCCCCTCTAAAAATTGAGTCCGGCATCCCCATCCACCATCAAGGGCCGCCGCCATTTCTAAAAATAGAAATTTCTTGAAATGGCTATAGCTACTTTATTTAATGTCAGAATGTCTTCAAATGTGGTATGCAGAACTGCAATGATGAGATTTTATATATATCTTACAGGTTTTTAAATGAAAATTGAATTTTTGCCAATTCTGACATATTTATGCAAACAAGGCTTAAACATGTGAAAGATATTCAAAGATCTTCTTGTCAGAAACCAGAAGCCCAATTACAATGAATCTTTGACTGATAAGTCCTCAGGTGGTCCACACTTAAAATTGTGTCCGCCATCCCCACACACCATCTAAGAAGACTGTCATTTCTAAAATTAGAAATTTCGTCAAATGGCTAAAACTACTATATCTAAAATCAGAATATCTTCAAATTTGGTATGCAGTACTGAAATGATGAGCTTTTAGATATATGTTACGTGTTTTTAATGATTATTGAACTTTTTTCAGTTCTGACAGATTCATGCAGATTCGATTTGCATGAATATTCCAAAAAATATTCAAAATTATTATGGAAATGTGCGTTATTAGTCTTTGAAGACTGAAGAATTTTCCAACAATTTCTGCTGGCCTTGAGTTTGCCAGGGAAGCGATTTAGGCTCTTAAGAGTCTCTAGTTAGAGAGAGTAATGAATTGATCTTCCAAAAAAAAAATTGCATAAATGTACCCTCTTGGGCCTTATTTTGCTTCGTTCATTTTTGGAATGAACAGAAATAAATTTTGACCCAAAAGAGGAGACCTGGGTTTAAAAAAGTGAATATTATCGCCCGACAAAGGACTGAAAGGATCAACCCGAAATCTTGCATTGTGGTCTATTCAGCAGGACATATTTTGGAAACTGGCCACTAAAACTAAGTCGGCAAAGTGGGAGATTTTATGAATAGAACTTTAACTCATGAAATCTGAGCAAATATTTGAAAGGATTTTCCTTGAGTTTTGAATTTACATTTCTCTTTGGATCAAATTATATGTCAAATGTTTGGACTGATGAACGAAAAGCAGGGACCAAAATGAGTGGAAATGTACTTAAGGACCCGCTAAAAATTAAGTGGTGCTCACAAGGAAAGTCAGAATTTAAATGGAAACTTGAGGTCCACTCACTGACTTCTTTAGAGAACAAAGAGTAAAAAGAGGAGAGAAAGAGTCTGTGTTAGGTTTTTATAGGATCTTATTATGAAAGGCTCAAACATCCAGATCCAGGATATCTTGTTTCCAAAACAATAGAAAATCAATTTTTTTTTATTTAATAAAATCAATTTTGCTTCAAGATGACAAGGAGTGTGTTGCTGTCAGTGAGTGTCCATGCTATACTGAGGATGGACATACATATCCACCAGGAACGGTTTCAATTATGGAGACATGCAAGAATTGGTAATTACATATTTTTTTTTATTTGTCCTTCACTTCTGCTACCCACAGATAATTAAAGGTACACTTGGACTCATTTAGCAATACGTACACGAGATAACGACGGAATCGTGTACAAATGGATTTATTAAGCGATTTACACATTTAGAATGGTCAAATCAACATCTAAATGTCCGTGCTGGACATGTTTTGTCTGCGTAATTCGCCCTTCTTATAGGCATCGGTCATGTCTGTTAAAATTACCAGAAATGTATACAACCTGTAATCGTGTATTTTTGAATTTTTAAACGACGATATCTATATATTGCGTGCAAATTTTTTGCATGTTATCAGCTAGATCCTCTAATTATATGCTAGTGCCAATGTGATATTTCAATTTTTTAATTCTGTGAAGATGAAAAATGAGTCCAAATGTTTCTCTGAATAAGATGCTTTCTCTTTCAAATATTATCTACGTCTAGCAGATAGATATAGTTTATATTCATAAAATAACCCTCAGACATACAAATTATTTTTAATATTTTCGTTTTATAATTAGAATTTGCGCTAAATAAGGCAAACTATTTAAAAAAGGGGATGTCTGGCAAATATTGTTTCATCCGAGGCGTTGTTTGTTTTGTCTTCAGATCAGTTAGTGTACCAGTCTTTCGGATTAGACAGTACAAATCAAGATTCCGTGTCACAGTAATGTCAGCAGATTAAAGATCCCCGTTCCCTAGCCCCAGCTAAATAGTCATAAGTTACGAGCAAAGACCAAGAGTATAGTCCTACCGGCATATCATAACGCCTTCGTTTAAAAGAAATATTCTTGAGAAGGCATTGAAACTATCTTACAACTAATGTATTCTAAGAACAGAATAAAGCCTATGAGTAGTTGGACACGCTACCAAATAGCCACGATGGCTGTCATTAATGATGATAACTGATCATGAGTGATTCGAGGCATTTTCAGTACGATTGAAACGTAAGCACTTTAAATGTACAACCAATTCCAGCTGTAATGGACATTTTGACCATTTTTCTGCGGGCTTTACACATTTTCTCTTACTCATTTTCTCTCTCGTGTTAGTAAACTTAAGTTAAATATGGCATAAGGTAGAAATGTTTGAGAGGAGAGGATAGTTAGCGGTACTTTAGGAATTTCGGTTGCTGTAAAACCAATCCACCATAATTATTGCCCTATTCCTTTTAACTTTATAAGATATGAACTTTATCGCGCAAAAAAGGGTAATCTTCAGTGATGGGCATGCAAATATGTCTTCATATAAAAATTAGCTTTGGCAAAATGCTCACATGTAATTATATAAAGCTTAGAAAGAGAAAAGCATCACGATACACTAACGGTATTGATATTTCATAAGATATAAGCGCAAATAATATTAGCAAAGCGCATTGTTCAATTTATAATGCAAAAAGTTGTTCCATTGACAGCAATGATCACGGAAAGCGAAAGTGATCATAAGTATAAGCCAAATCAAGAATGTGATAAGCTAGAACCTGTCATGCGCCATTACCGTCACGGGAAGAGAAAGATGTGTAAAATCGTATAGAATTTGGTGTCTTATCGTTCTTTATCTGTTTCTTATGAAGTTTCAAAAATATCTGCCTCACGACTTCCTCACATCATTTCCATCATTATCAAGTATTCTGAACGGAGTAAGGAGACAAAGCGGTTATTATATTTCATCCTATTGTTTAGTGTCTCTCAAATGAAATGTTAAATTTACTGTACGTTCTGCTTTCTGTTTTTTCTTTTTATTTCTCTTACCATATTAATAGTTTCTGTGCGTTAGTTGTTTTGTTTTTTATAGCCATTCTCTGTAAGCATTTACACTTTTATATAGGGAGGTGGGCACGGATGGCCTCAGATTTCAATGTAACTTGGCATACTTTCAAATATTGAGCAAAAATGCAAGAAAACAATTTTTAAACCTGAATTTGCAAATTGGTTGCCATGGAAACTGGGGTTGCCATATTGAATGGAAAAGAGTACCATTTTTTTTTAAAGGAAATTAGCATTTTTCAAAGTGCTAAAATTATATCTTGTGCTTAGAATTTTCAAAAATAATGCTATTATTATGACATATGGACCTATGATTTATAAAAATGTGCAGGTCATATATATTCACCATTTTGTTTGCAAAACAAATATTACTACGAAAGAT
>JACSZP010007447.1:3596-24404 GCA_016161895.1 Pinna nobilis | reverse complement strand
ATCAACACATGGAATTGGCGGAGTAAGCTTCCCCTATCGACCGGTCACAACGGCCCGTGAGCTCTATCTCTTTATTAGTAAACGGAGTAATCGCTGGTCAAATCAGTGAGTGCAGAACGGCATAACATTTGTTATGAAACGTATCAGACTATATTCGGCCAAATGGCAGGTTGTATTGGCTAACTAGACCTTTATAGAGACCGCACAATGATGTTAAACAACATCATTAAATGCCGATGAAGGATTTCAAATCTTGATCTTCATTTTCTTTTTGTCATTCAGCAGTGGATGATTTATTAGCGTGCAGAATCTACTGTTACAAGGGACTACAATTTCATTGTCTCATCTAGGGGACGAAAAAAACTTTTTACTGATATGGTGATCTCTTCTCAAGATTAGACTTTAGATTGAAAATCATAGACTTACCGGTATGTGTATAGTTGCAATGTAATAAGACCTCGTTTCTCTAAAGCGTATTTCCCTTCTAATTAATGGCGGACCTCTACATAAGACCATAGATGTAGAGAAACTAGCGATAATATACATATATCCATCGTGTCGTGAAATACCAAGATAATTTAGGTAATTGCTTCTCATTTGAAACTGTTTGACATTTGTTCCACAGACCTACGTTCCACTTTGAGCACACAGCTTTTTGTCAGCATTTGATTTGGCCTGGATACAGATACATATTGTCAAATGTATTGACTTCAGGGAATTTGGTGTGTGTTTATGAGCACACAAAATTTACCCATGTTTCTATTGAAGAAAGTTTAATTGTTTACCTCGAGGGGGAAAATGAGTGACAAACGTAATACAGTCTAACTTGTTTTAAGAGACCGTCCAAGGGAAATGAGCAAAAAGGGTCGCATATGACAGTTGGTCTCTTAATTCAGGTGATTTATAGCAAATAACCATTTTGGGTACCAGTCATATAGGTCAGATAAGACAGGTTTTCCTTTAATTCAGTGGGTCGCTAAGGCAGGTTTGACTGTTCTTTCTATAGAATATTTATCTGCAAAAAATGTTATCAAAAGTCAATTCAAATAAAATGCACCATGTACATTTTTGATGATCTAGTGTTAAACTCTGTCTTATTTCAGAATAAAATTAAGGAGTTTTTATTCAGAAATTTTGAATGTGAAAATGTCCTTATCACATTGTGGTCCTCAATGCTTCCTAGCTGTAGACGACGAACCAGTTCAACTTATAAATCTAATACGATTGCTTCTTGGTCTGTTTTCATTCGTTCATAAGATTCACTTCATTCTGAATTTCTCAAAAGAAAAATGTCATCATTACACTTACATTCCAGGTGCGTTCCTTTATTCACAATGCCCCACGGCTGTCAACAAATGTGAATACTAGCTGAGGAGCTTTGATAATCCATACGATATTTTTCTCAATGCAATTAAAAACTTAATGTTTTACACTTACTCAGAGTCAGGCAAAACGGAAAGACATCTTTGAGTGTTTATTTCACATCCGTCAAACCTTTGTTAGATTAGTCTGACATTATGATGGATAATGCTCCTAACTTTTACAAAAACAAAACGCTTGTCACTTGTTAACTTCGACGTCGAAGACGACGAACATTTGAATGCTGCATAAAATATATTCTGTGTGAACTTTCAATCAGATGTTCATATATCAGACATATATCAGAAATAAAAATAGATTGTCGTGCATGTGTATAAACACGCGACCATTTGTGAAAAAAATAAATACCATTACATTCAAATCACGTAATCAGAATCAGAATTGTAGTTTTGTCCAAACTTCGACTTTCATTATCAACTGAACAATGATATGCTCTGCATTTACTATGGTTCCATTAGTTATCATGAGTTTTGTTAAAGAAAGTACCTTAACAACTGCTGTGTAATACCATGTTCTACACTGATCAGCTCAGTCGTCCCCTGAATGAAAAAAAAACTTTGAGTCGACATCTGCCGGTTTGATTCATCCTTGAGTAAGCAAGGAATCAATGCGGTCGTCAGTAAGGTAAAATATTTTTAAATATTTGCTGTGTGTGTGTGTGTGTACCACATAATCATTTCCATATCAAAGATGATAAAAAAGTTCATTTCTGATTTTGTGAATTGACCCAGTTTTTTTTCCTTATTGATGAATGTTCATTCATTGGTATTCATAGATGACAGGTTATTTTTTGTCCATACCTGTCATTAGTGAAACATTGTAAATACTAATTTTTTCTTACTCTGTGAAGCAAAATATTCAGGTGAGCGATGTGGCACATGGGACCTTTGGGTTCCATTTCGAGAGAAGTAAAGAGTTTGAGAAACACAAACACCATCATAAAATTGTTGTGCAGCTGCTACACAGGATATAGTCGTATGTGCACGCATTATCTACATGTTGTTATTTAAAAAGAGAAAGGTCAGGTTTGATTGGTCTATTTAACATATTTCATCAATCCTACTTGTTTGTTATTTATTTAAGCAATACATAAAATGTTCAGCTATGACGGGTATGATTTATTTTCCATTCAACCTTTTCCCGATATTAGACCATACCCGCCAAAGCTTAATAGTTTAATGCTTTTATCTATATTTATGACATAATAAATATGTTACAATTCATCATTGATTTCATGATGCAAACAACACATTCACTTCCGTCAACGCCGAAGTCAACGTACTTAAAGGAACAGCGTATTTTCAACAACAGCTTTTGGTACGTCATCCTTAGTTTCGTACAAAATTAGTCCAAAAATAAACAACAATAACTTATCATTTTTATATCATTTGTGAACATTTTATGACTAATTATTATTTTCATTGTCGTCAAAATAAATATTTTATTTGACTGTATCTATTTCTAACAATTATTTTACGAATAAGTAAATTGTCAGGAGCGGATGTATTGTTTTGAAGTGTGTAAACAGTCTCTCCCGCCATTTAAAGTTTTACACGGCTCTTGCTAATGTTAAACACGTAGCCGAAGAAGGAATAATTTGAGAAGAATCCTGGCGTTAAACCGTTAGCTTTCTGATTGCTAGCACCAACAGCAGCATTGTGAGACACGGGTACGCTACAATTCACTGTAAAATTTGCACTTGGCGTGATTTCTTGATCCAGGGTTCCACAAGGCACGAGTTCATAAATTGAAAATTATTACGCCGTATATTTAGTGATAAGGCTTTTACCAGCAATGGCGGGTATGATCAATTAGACGCCATAACCAATTGCTTACTTTAAGAGGAAATAAAATAAGCAAATGTAAAACCACATGACCACAGATTCCCAAAACGAATCATATCATCAAGCTTGCATTTCCGACGCTTTGTTTTATCCGAAGTGTCCAACGACTCAATAATAAACTACAAAAGTATATGGTGTTTAATGCTCGCTGAGTAAGTTTTATGGTCGATATTGGATATTTCTTATGATGAAGCACGGCCATGTAAAGAAACAACCACTGTCTTTTGGATGGGACAAACAGTAAAGACCGAGGTCCCGTGTCACAGTAGGTGTCCGCACGTTAAAGAGCCCTCCCTGCTCTACGGTCATAAGTACTGAGCATTAGCGAAAGCTTTTGCTTTTCATCAGCACACGGTGACGTCTCCATATAAATTAAATATTCTTGATAGGGACATTAAGTAATAATGCAATACCGTTTGCAAATCAGACCATGAAGTAGCATATAACCGGTTCATGAGTCTTAAACTTTCCACGAAACTCGAGATATTTCCAAGATACATTAATTTCATGACTTTTGTGGCATGCTAACATGAGGTGGTGACTCCCTCCGGTCCAAGTAGTTCTATATTCGATATTATTCTTCACGTCTACTGCACTCTACACCAAATATTAATAAAATCATATCATTTAATGCTCATGTTCTTGTATCAGGCGTTGAAAAAGATATATTTCAACTTCACTGAGCTCATCCTGGTCTCAAACATTTTCGCAGTTATTCAAGATAATCAGATGTATTGGTTTTTAACGTCCAACTCAAAAATATTTCACCTCAACGTGTGCCGGTAAAGAGGACAAATTTTACCTTAGCTTTGTACCCTGGTTTCAAATTTTTTCGCAGTGTATCAGATGTATTGGTTTTTAACGTCCGACTCAAGAGTATTTTACCTCAACGTGTGCCGATGAAAAGGACAAATTTGACCTTAGTTCTGCAATTTCGTTAAGCATCGTTTTATATGCAACGTCATTGTAACATTATCTTTATTCAGAATAGGCCGATTCTCAATCTGCTGACATAGACATTGTCTCCCTTGATATCCGTAGAGCAACCTCTGGTTGGATATGAATTATGATTTTAGGATTTTTCCTTTCGAAAAGAGTTTATTTAATTCCGTTCCATATGTCAGACACTTACCAAATGACATCACTCTCACAAGTGCAGTAGAATTGGTTTATAACGAGTCGACTTAAAGCGAAATCAGTGCAATAACAACGGAAAATAAAATCCCCGAAAAGAATGACCATTTACCTTTACATAAAGTAAATTCTGAAGTTCAAAACGAAGGATGCCTATTACGAAATCAAACGTCAATCCCATCTGTTTTACAGTGGAACTTAAATTATTTTGACTTCTTGATGGACACAAGAAAACTAATGTCTATATGGAGGTGGCTTTATACAAGGTTACTTTGTATACAAATATTATTACGGGGTCATTGTGACCAGGTTGTCTTTATATGCAGGTGGTCGCTAGAAATGTTTCACTGTATATTGAAAGATGTCCAAGTCCATGTTTGGGATGTATTCTCGTGTGTATAAAAAAAAAACTTATGACTCAATTTATTCCCTTTATATCGAACCAGGACATTTGTCACGTGCGTTATACTTTTTCCAAGTACAGTACAAGTAGAGCATGGAAAGTTCCCCTTGACTGAAGTTACAGTTTGCCGGATGCTGGCATAGTCATCATCTATTTGAGGTGGTTTTATTTATACGCCATATAAGCTGTATGACTAATCCTGGCGAATCGAGTTTAGGCTTGTCATTGTTTTAAGATAAAGTGTTATTCTTTTGGCTGATGAGGACACTATACATGCAGGAAGATGGCGATGGATATCACACTTATCCATTCAGCTCTTATTTATGTAGTGCTCTGCTGTGTACTTCAGGGGAAAGGATTGGGTTTGTAGCTTTTTGTTGTTGTTGTTGTTGTTGTTGTTCTTCTTCTTCTTCTTCTTCTTCTTCTTAATGTTTAACGTCCCACTGAAAATCTTTCACTTATGGAGACGTCACCATGTACCCGTAAAGGGCGACAAATTTTGCTGCTATGCTTTGCGCTTACCTTGTTGAGTAAAACCTTCTAAACGTAAAGTGTAAGAGATCCAGACTCTTCACTGACACCTTGGCTGAGCACCATAAAACATAAATTTACTTAAGTCTGAGAATTTGTTTTCAACTCCAGTGTTCACTGATTGGCTTAGATGCTGGAGCTTGGAAAATTCTAAGACTTAAGTAAATTCTTCAGTTGTTTATGTTGCTCGTTCCTGATCTCACTCGATGCTACACTTCCGTTCTTATATAGATCTTTAAAGTTTTCATATCTGTTTGATTTCCCTACTTAGAATGTAACTTCGTTTCAAGAAATTTAAATATACATGTACATTATTTTGTCCACCAAACCCTAAATAAATGATAAATAAACTTCTTTGTTTGGTGTCCCGCAATAGGAGTCAAAATGTTTCGAACAATTTGGACCCGGGTGTTAGTAATGCGACTGTAATAGAAATGATGCAATCTCCCAATATATGTGAATTAAAATTTAACTTTGATAGCTGTCATTTATCATATTAGGTTTGAAAATAAGAAGCATCTGTGTTTCATGAGACAGAGAGAAAATAAGGTCAGAAAATCTACGGGAAGCTAAGGACTATTTTAAGAAAGTTTGTATTTTAGTCTCTTTGAAAATCCATCCTTTCATTTTATTAAAAAACGCTTTAAATTTATTCATTGAATTGCTTTTTACAACCGATTATGATAAAAAGTACATGTAATTTGGTATATCCTTTTATCATTGTAACATATATTTGCATTGACTACACTGAAACTGAATTTCAAGGAATTTTGATCCTCGGTCAACCTTCCATTGAGGTGTGGAGTGGACACAAGTGTGTCAGCTTAAGTTTACTGACAATACGTTTGTGGCTTACAATCAATAAGAGGGGGGGGGGCTAGTGGTTTGCGTGTTCGACTTCAAATTAAGGTCAGGGTTCGAGGGTGGGGGGTTCAGGGGTATATATTGAGACCCCGTGTCACAATAGTTGTTGGCACCTTGAAGAGCCCTCCCTTCTCTAGGGCCATAAGTGCCGAACATTGGCAAAACGGTGACGTCTCCATATAAGTGAAATGTTCTTGAGTGGGACGTTAAACAACAATTCCACCAGCCCGCCAACTGATGATGTCTGTGACAAACAATGGGGAAATGTGGTAAATGCAATCAAAGCCACAAGACTTTTCAACTTTGGTTTGTGTTTACGTTAATTGGTTTTAGTTTATCAAGAAGTCTGTCAGTTTTCTTGCGGATGACCGGTAGTTTGAATCATATAAGTGCAAGATTCTAGATGGGACTTTTAAACAACACAGAACAACTACCAGCGGAGTTCTTGAATTAAGAAAAACTTTCTGCTTATTCGTTTACATTTACTTTCACTTTCACGTTTAGATGCCAGAAGTTTACTGTTGAATGACACTTTTGCTTCATTGTTTTATTACTGCAACAGAGAGAGAGAGAGAGAGAGAGAGAGAGAGAGAGAGAATGATAGAAGAGAGAGAAATGGGGGCAATAATTTTTCTCAGTGTACTTATTCTTTATTTTCGATCAAAGTATTGTATCATCTTTGGTTCGATTTCTTTTAAGATGCTTAAGTATACAGGTTTAAAACTTGTATCAATCTGTTTCAGATATTGACGATGATCAAAATGGTTCTGGCAGTGGTTATGGATGTGACTACCCCACCTGTGACGTAAGTAGGGCCTACTTGTTTCTAAACATTAATGCACACCATGGTCAAATATAAAACTTCACAGCATTGCAAAGTCCCATTCATACAGAAACAAAAAGACACAAGTAACAATAGAGGATACCAATCAAAAACTCATAATCCAAAGGCAGACGAAACCATGGCAAAACAAAAAAGAGACAATAACACAAACAGCTATCAACACTACAAGACGTGTAAAACCGAAAAGATAGAGTAACACGAACCCCATCAAAAACCGGAGTAAAGTTCAGGTGCAAACAATGATTATTCCTCCATGGCACCTGATGCCACTTGGGACCGCAGTACCCTAGTGGGCAGCGTGTTCGACTTCTGATCGTGAAGTCCGGGGTTCGAGCACGAGCCATGCTGCCGTTGGGTATCACTATCACACTTTCGAATGAAAATGTAAAAAACCGAGGTCCCGTGTCACAGTAGGTGTTGGCATGTTAAAGAACCCTCCTTGCTCTACGACTGTATGCGTTGAGCATAGACAATATTTGCCTCCCTTCACCGGCACACGCTGACGTCTCCATATCAGAGAAAGATTATTGAGTTGGCATGCTTACAACAAATAGATGCTGCTGTACGCTTTCAATATGAAATTAAAGATGTCTATTCCTCAACTATATCTGATTGAGTCCAACTCAGAATTATCTATCATTCATGTTTTTCGTAATTTAAAGACAAAAAATGGCCATCCTGAACAAAATGTATGAAAAAATGGGTATTGAATTAAAAAAAAAATACGAACAAATATCCTAGAACAAATCAAGCTCTAGTTTATTAAAACTGCCTATGATAATCCTTCTTCATGTAAACCGATGTCGCGGAAGCTACAGACCTATACTCTTCCGGTTCATATTACACTCTTTAGAATTTACAACATATGAATGCCTACTTCCGCCTTTCCGTGCGAAATTATGTCGAGTAGACAGATAATATAGATGACCCTTGTTACCGTGGCTGTCGACTTAAAGTTTTGGCGCTTAGGGTCTGTTACCATGCAGTCAACCTTTTGAATATGCAAGACCATCTCCAATTTAGAAACACGTACGTTGTTCAAAAGTTTACCGGGAAGGGGGGTCGGGTTAACCAACGCCATTTGTTTAACCTGCGATGGATAAGAAGTCACTGAGGTGTAGGAATTCCTACCCAACTTTATGGTCATCCTTGTTGTGGTGCAATACATGTAGTGCATAGAGATGACCATAGTCAATATCAATTTTTGTCCTTTACACAAATCTTTTTTTAACAACAGTCAAAAGAGATTTGCTAAGGTTAATTTACTTTATTTATAAAGGTATTTATCTCTTGTTTGTAAACAGCGAAAAGTACCTAAGGGATGACAAAACTTCACACTGGTTAGTAGTTTGATTATGAGGTCATTATTAAGTGCCGTCTTACATGTAAACATCGTCATTTTCAAAACCAATTCTTGCTGCAGTGACCAATCACTTTTAAGGACTAGGCCTTACCTTTCTTAAATGACCTAAATGCATGGTTCCCAAAATGTTTTGTATAATATATAACTCCTTGAATTAAGAGACCACCTGTCATATATGACCCTTCTTGCTTCATTCCTTAGATGATCTCTCGAAACATACTACTGTATATGAAATGAAAATTGATCTCAAAGAGGACCTCTCCAAGGAACCACTTATATAAGTTATGCTTTTATATCTTTTATATCAAACACTGGGGTTTCCTTGTCTCAAAAATTAGCACTAACCTCAACCATGACCATGACCATGAAGATGTTCCATTCAAAGCTCAAATACAGTGGAGTAGGTATATAACGAAGTGAAAGAGGATTGACTTTGACTTCGTTATATGCATTCTTCGTTTGAAGTGTCAGAAGTTACTACATGTATAGATAAATAGTATTTGTTTATCCTTTCCAACAGTGCACGATGGCTGACTACACTGCAGATTGTCCATCAACATGTGATCCATCTGTTTGTCAAACAATCGAAAGCTGCCTCAAAAATCTGAACTGTGGAGGTAATGATTTTGATATCGACCAATGTAAACAAATCAATCAATTGATAATCCGGAAGCTTTTCGTTATTGACTTGGATTTTATGTGTGGCATTTTATGTGTGGCAAAGGGCTCACGGCGGATGTGACCGGTCAACAGGGGATGCTTACTCCTCCTAGGCACCTGATACCAACTCTGGCGTATCCAGGGGTCCGTGTTTGTCCAACTCCTTATTTTGCAATTTTTGTAGGAATTATGACATCGATCACTGTTCGTTGTCTTTACCTTTTTATCCTCGTCCATGACGTCAGAGTCTACCATCATTGCATTTCCTTTTTCTGCTTAATTCTGAATTATGAGTCAATCGTCCCGACTCTTTTATACCTTCACCTGCGATCTCCATAATTAATTTGATATAAAACAGCATTTGGCTTAGTGACATTAATATTATTACGGTGTATGCAACTGCTGCAGGTGAAATAAATCATTCGCGAATGTCATAAAAAATCGAAATCAGATGCCAGAAATCCAGAACTTATGGTTTTGTTTGTTTTTTGCTCTACGCCACATTCGACAATTTTTCAGTCATATGGTGGCTGGGCCAGTTTCTATTCATGGAGGAGAGAGCCCGGTTACAAATGAACCCTGGAAGAGACCACCAGCCTTCCACAAGTAAACTGGAAAAACTTTCTCACATAATCAGCTTGGGTTCCAGCGAGGCTCGAGGCCGCACTGACAAGAGGTGAGCGACTAAGTGGTTAAAACCGCAATGCTCTAGCCATTCGGCTACGGAGGTCCCAGAAATTACGGGAAATATGGGATGACACTTTATGCTGTTTAGTTATTTAACCAAATTATTTTGCCGTCAAATAAAGAAACTATTTCCAAAAATATCACACATAATTTGATATCTAGTTAAATCTCTAGCATTCTGTCATGTTTGACGATGGTGAATAAACTAATATTTGCAGAAATTACAAGAATTAAAAGAAATTTCAATATCTCATGGTTAAATATCTTTTCATTTTCAGAAGATGAACTTTCTGGAGAAGGAAGTGATGGTGTAATAACTACTCATATTGAAGGTAATACAACTTTTTCAAACCTTCCCTGACCTGAATGTAGTAAACAGAACGCAAACTATTAAGAAGTTCTGAATCAAGATATTGATAATCAGGGCCGCTGTGGCCAAGTGGTTAGCGTGTTCGACTTTGAATCGAAGGATCCGGGGTTCGAATCCGCGCAGCGTCACTCCGAGGTTGGTCGTCGCTGTCTTTCGGATGAGACAATAGAAACTGAGGTCCCGTGCAACAGTAGGTGTTGGCACGTTCAGGAACCCTCCCTGCTCTATGACTTTATGATTATAAGTGCCGAGCATAGGCAAAATGTTTTGCTCTTCACCGTCATACGGTTACGTCTCCATATGAGTGAAATACTCAAGAGTGGGACGTTAAACAACAATGGAACAACAACATATTGATGATAATAAAAATAATTGGGCCGTCTTGGCCTAGTAGTTAGCGTGTTCGCCTTCTGGTCGTGAGGTCGTTGGTTCGAACCCCAGCGACGCTGAGGTTGGCTGTCCTTGTTTGTCAGGTGAAATAGTCAAAACCCAGGTCCCGTTCCAAAGTAGTTGTCGGCATGTTATATGGACATTAGTGCCGAAAATAGGCAAAATTGTCGACTTTCATCGGCACACGGTAACCTCTTAATATAGGTACAAGATTCTTGAGAGGGACTCCAAATAATGATCAAAATGATAATGATGTGAATGAAATAAATAAAAATCACCATATGATGATGATGATGATGAAAATGATGATGATAGTAATAAAAAGAATGGAAGGAAAGATATCAAAAGTTAGGAGTAGTAGGAGAAAAATAACGGTTACATAACTATAAGTATAAACTGTAACATAACTTTAAAAATATTGATTATAATCATTTATAATCATTACAATAACATTCAACTTGATAAAGGTTTCAAAATTAACAGGAAAAAGAAAACAGCGATCTGAGACTTTAAAAAGCATGCGTAACGTCATTCACGAGCAACGGAAAATAATCCATTTACCACGTGAAACCCGATAGGGTCTGTCCGAGATTATTGTTTTTCTTAGTGGTGGAATGACGCTATAAGACGCTCTCCCGCGCTAACGTCATTTAAGCGGTAATATAACGTTGATTTACGTTCCATCACCGTTGCAGATACCAGTGCCGCACAAACATTATCGATTATCACGTGGTACACTAACGTTTTCCATGTTTTACAGGTGGCATTTCCACAGCTTCGGTCATACCCCTTACTGCTGGCACGGTGGCTGTTTGCTTCTTTATTGCAGTTATCATTATAATCGCCGTAACTTTGTAAGTAGATTTACTTTTATTGTCAAAAAGTATATGAAAATGTCGACATAGGTTCAAAGATAATTTTGATTATACAATGCATTAAACCCGAATATGTGATTCCTAATTTTGATTTTATTGTTAAGAAAATATGAAAGAATTGGTTAACAATTAGGATATCCGCCCGGTTTTTTTTATGTTCATGTTAAAACAGATTTTTTGCCAACTTAAATTTGTATATGATTTGGAGCTTTGAATATCACGTGACACTCCTTTATATTTATCTTGAATGCATTAATATTGCATCATTGACCCACGGAATAAAAGGACTACTAACGGCATATAATGACTTAAGATTAATTTTGGTTTCCCTTGTACATAGTCTTAGAACAGTTGTAACACAACAGCACAGGTTTGAGGGTATTTGTTTTTTTGTATAACCTATATTTCTAGTATATATAATCAGAACAAACTTCATTTAATATTAAAAATAATTTTTTATAATAATAGGATAAAACGGAGAAGGACAAATGATGAAAATATATATGAGGGAACTGTGCCAAACGGTGAGTAAATACTAGGAGAGAGAGAGAGAGAGAGAGAGAGAGAGAGAGAGAGAGAGAGAGAGTTGTCATACTCGTTGATTTGAAAATATGAAGTAGATTTGATGCGGATTTGAATATTTATTTTAAAGTTACACGTCACCATTGACTTCTCGTCAAATTTGTAATAATGTAGTTACAAACAAAAATAAGGAAGACAAAAAAACTTTTATGAATTTGTAAAATGCTTGTAAATCTGTTATCTTTATTCTAGCCTGATATTTCTATAAGGTTTTCATATGATCAATTATCAAGTAAATTTGATAAAGCTGCTTATACGAGTTCATTGTAGTTATAAAAACATGTATTTGATAACATGTCCTGTGACTTGTAGCATTTTGAAAACAAAACAAAACTGCTTCAATTTTATATGATCGTTTACCTCATCAATATATAGGGCTCACGATGGGTGTGACCGATTTAAAGGGGATTACCTACTCCTAGGCACCTGATCCCGGTGCTGTTTTCCTTATAGAAATTATGAGATCGATCATTGTTCATTTTCTTAACCGTTTTCTCTTTATGAAAATAATCGTAATATTTATAACCTAATTTATGTATACTTCTTAAGGCGACCATGAAGCTAGAGTGTACCAAGTTATACAAAGAGGACCAGGTGAAGCAGGAGGGGGAGGAGGAAGTTGTAATCCCGGTGACACAGCAGTCTATGAAGTTCCGGTACAGAAGAATGCTCCAGTCATTCAATTTAAATCTCTTCAACTGAAAGGCGAAGCTTCTGGCGACCCGTACTACTCCGAGCCAAGAACCGAAATTGTCTATAACGGAAAACCGGAGTATGAAAATCAAAGACAAATTAAAACGTCATCCGATCAATCAAAGTCTCGCCGGATAGGAGGTCAAAGTTCACGTGACACGTCTTATGCCGCAAAAGGAGAAGAATCCAACTATGGCGGGATACCAGACTATGATGTCCCGCCAAAAAAGATTGTATCAGTCAAGCATTCGTATCCTCGTTCACCGAAAGGTCAAGGTTCAAGGAACCCGTATGACGTCATACAAAAAGAAGAGTCTACTTACGACGGAATACCGAATTATGATGTTCCGGTACAGAGGAACAGATCGCCTCCCAAAAATGATATTCGAGGAGGTCAAGTTTCAGGTGACCCGTACTATGAATATATGTCGACATCACAACATTTGAAAAAATCCTGATGGAAATTTAAGGGAAATCTGGAGTTCACATTTAGTAGAGATATTGGTTGGTTGTTTATTTGATGTTTTATCGTTCCCAGCAAGTTAATTTCACGCAAACGCAGATGTCATCATTGTATGCCGATGAAGGCCATCATTTTGGCACTTTTGGCCATTGACTAGTGAGAGTTCCTTATCGGGTCGACATCTATTATGAAACGGTTTAAGTTGAGATGTTAAGCACTAAAGAAATTCAACTAAATGTCATTTGAGATTTTCTTGAACATTTTACTTATGTTGAAGTCAATTATAGGAATTTGAGTAGATCAAGGTTCACGAGGACAATAGAATATCACATCAATTCACGTAAAAGTATATGTATATATCTCAGCATTAAAAAAATAAATTGAAGACACTTAAGAGGCAGTCACTCTCCAAAAATAGAACGACATACAACATCATTGTGCATAGAAATTCTGAGTGAGTAGAAGAAAGAGATGAGATGAGTGAAATAGTGGCAGAGGGATAAAGAAAGAAAAAGATGGAAATGAAGTAATTTTTAACGCTTTAAAACGTTTTCGTCAACTCTCCATCTCACTATGAAAACCATTGATATCAAAATATTTTATGGATCACATTTTTGTACACTAGCATACGATTCAACAAAGAAAAAAAAAATAGTACCTACACACCCACAAAATTGAAATTTAGAAATAAAATTTAAAAAAAAAGAAAAAAGTGAGTTTGATATTGATTTGTTTACTTTGGATGATTTACACTTAGTTCATGTCTAGGTCTCCTTTCTTGAGGCCACTGTGCAGACTGTCTTTGAACCACGCTTACCAAGTTTTTGACAGGTGCATTCTGGGAAGACTCTTCCTCTCACACCGTGGGCAAATTTGTCCCCATAATCCTTACACTGTTTTGTGTTATCTAGGCATCCTGGAAGAAATATACGACAAAACAAAGTGAAATATGGACTAAAGAACACCTGACTAACGTGATTGACTCACTGACGAGACGAAGTAAAAAATCCATCCCATGGTCCTAAGTAGCCTAGTGGTAAGAGTGCTCTCTTTCATGAATGCGCCCCAGGTTCGAGCTTACTTTCTACCAGAGGAGAAATATAAGATGATATGGTGGTCGATAACTCGGACACATAGGTTTTCTCCGGGCACTCCCTTTTCCCAACACAGCAAGAACACCGCATGTCGACACCAGAACCAACGAGATACATGGATATAAGCTAATTAAACTTGTTTGTTAATCGTTGTAAAATAAATAGAATTTAAACATTGACACGACGGGTGCCACACGTGGAGCAGGAGCTGCTTACCTTTCCGGAGCACCTGAACTCATCCCCGGTTTTAGTGGGGTTCGTGTTACACTATTCTTAGTTATTAGTGTATTTGTGGATTTCTGTTTGTAAGTTTGTCTCCTTTTTGTTTTGGTCACGATTTTGACTGTCGTTGACTTATTCTATTTGGAATGCCCCTTGGTATCTTCTATTTCACCCATTTTAAACTACCTCATTTACGAGACTTTTCACTTACAAAACTTCCTCATTCGCCGAAAGACCACCTAACTTACAAAATAGCCTTGCCACAAGATCATCTCATTTACGAAACAACCTCAGTCGAGTGGCCATCTTTCCTACTGATATTCTCTCTAACAAAACCATCTCATGTACGGGACCATTTTTCTTGAAGACCACACCATTACCAGACTACAACATTTACGAGAAAATCTTTCCGAAAGACCACCTCACTTACAGAACCACCGAATTTACCAGACCATCTTTCCCGAGGACCACCATAATTACGTACATCTTTCCTAAAGACCACCTCACTACTAGACTGTTTCATTCATAAGACTAATGGCATTCCATAGAATACAGTCTAACCTGCCTTAGTGACCCACTGAATTAAAGGAAAACTTGTCTTAGGAGACCTAAATGAGTGGTTCCCAAGATGGTTTTTCCCTCCATAAATAACCTGAATTAAGAGACCACCTGTCATATGTGACCCTTTTTGCTCCTTCCCTTGGACGGTCTCTTAAAACAGGTTTGACTGTAATTTGAACCAGGCTCTGACTCAAACATCGGATTGCTTTGCTCACAGAAATCGATGCCAATATCAATCCCTGTGTAGACATTTTATACCCCTATTTAGACGTGTGCTTTGAGAACCCGTGATTGGTACATTTAATTTGGTAATAACGGTTCAAATTAATTGCATATTTTTGTTAGTAGTATAATCTGTAGGCGAAACATTCATACCTATTTTCACGAGTGAAAGCTTTGGCTTTTTTGGTCCACCGACGCATTTGTATTTCTCGCAGTCAGAATTTGTAAACGTTGAGCCGAACTTGATGCATTTGTCTCTGTGCCTGCATCCTAGAATGAGAACCAGCGAAGAGCCAAATATGTTAACAAATAAAATATTTCAAATTACAAATTCAAAAGATATATCGGATGTAATTGACCAAAAAGTAATTGTTATTTACAGTTTACATCCACCGTGAATCACATCAAATGGAAATAGTTCATGCACAAATAATCCCCAATAATGGTTGTGCCGGACAATTGCTCCTATTACTGTTGCAATGGCACTAGTAGACGATATCCTGTGCTTACACCCTTTCAACGAGGAAAAAATGTAGATCTAACCCTTTTACAAGTAAAACAAATATACATGTATATCATCAGTATATTTGGGCACGGCGACATACATGCATATGTCGTCTATTCACAATGGTGTATATGATATATTACGTCATTTCATTCTGCTCAAAGTACAGATGACGTAATTACGCATCTGTGTCTGCCAAAGGGTTAAGTTCCATCGCCACTGGAGATAGTAGTCCCGCACATACGTCATCGGGTATCACGTGGTACATAAATTTGTTCCATTCAATGAAGTACGTTTTCAACACATTTTGCCAAGACGATCCAAATAACACGACCGATTAGTAATTTAACATTCAATTTATAAGATACACGAATCGCAAACAAGTTCATTATTCTGACTTTAAAATCTGCGAAGTGTGTAGAAATACGGAACTCTTCTGTGACGTCTCCATATTTTTGAAAGATTAGCGAGAAACACGTTAAGCATCAATAAAAATAAACAAATAGAACATTAAAAATACATTTACAATGAAATTACATACAAAAACCACGTATTCAAACCCCTATGACCGATAACCTGATTCATGCTATGTAACAGAAGTTAACCTAATTTTACCGGTTTTACTGGATTTTAGCTGCAAAACATTCTTCTTTCCTCGTTTTTTGTGAGTGCATGTACTTTTAGTACAACTTTTGCCATCCTCAACTGTTTTACCCGCCGGCACGCATCTACCATTCGAGGAACACCCTGTAAAGAAGGAATGGAAAGATAATTAAGTGGGAGATCCTATAGGACATACACATGCACGGACATATACACTCGCACAGGTTCATCGACACACCAATACACGTGCATGCAGACGTCAGATATAAATTGAATAATATATGGCAAAATCTATCGCATCCGACATCAATCTGGGACTCCAGTATCAGCCCGAGGGCCATAAGCCCGGGGAATGATATTGGTCGAGGGTTGATAAGGCATGCGTAACAGATTTTGACATGTATTACTATTTGGAGTATCTAAAAAGATAATAAGCAATGCATTTCAGTTGTTAATTAATTGAATTAAACGAAGCAGGTGATATAACCGACTTGTACATTCCTTATCTCAGGGACATGAGTCGATCACCTCGTAATGTATATCTTAGTTGATAGATTTTGAAATCCCCTAAGGGGAGTAACCCACATTGCTGTTCGCAGCCAGAAATCTGCTTTGACATTAGTGTGATTTGTTCAGATTCGTCACCATTTTTTAAAAGCTGCATTTAAAAAATCATGCTAAAAATCTAGCCTACATTTCCAGTTTCCCTCGATAACTAACCATGTCAAATTGTTCGTGCTACTGTTGTCGTCTGAAATTGAAGCGGGAAACCACCGAGGTACTCCGATAAGAAATATGATCCAATACTCAGTACCATCAAAGAGATTCCTGGAGGAGTTCAAAATGGAGTGTGATAAATGGGGTGTGATAAAAGGAGGGCTGATACAGGGTATGTGATAGAGGGCACGTGCTTGCTCCAGTATCAAGGGTGAATAAAACCTATATTTGTAGTAAATATGTAATATACACTCACTCTAATTCACTTGCACAAACCGAGACCACCACATTCACATAATGACATTATTCACCTATTGTTTGAGTTTTCCATCCAACTTTTCCTTTTTCTACTCGACATTCAACGACATGACATTGACTTTCCTTCCGTTTTGTACCAAGTTTGTAACAGCGTCCATTGTGTTCGCAGGCTTCAGAAAGAAAGAGATATCACTTAATAGTCACCAACGAAGTAATTGAAGGAGTAAATAGATGAACGTATTATCTCTTACAGCATAAATTTATCTCACGAGTTAGCCATTTGTATGTATTGTTGTTTAGCGTCCCATTCAAGAATATTTCACTCATTTGGAGACGTCACCGTGTGTCGGTAAAGGGCGACAAATTCTGCCTATGCTCGGCACTTATGGCCGCAAGCAGGGAGGGTTCTTTAACGTGCAAACACCTACTGTGACACGGAACCTTGGTCTTGACTGCCTCACCCGAAAGACAGGGACGGCCAAACGCGGAATGGCGCTGCGTAGATTCGAACCCCGGATCCTTTGATTCGAAGTTGAACACGCTAACCACTCTGCCACGGAGGCCCAGCCATTCATATATATGATTATTGTAAAATCAATTGAAGACATACCAAGGGATATTGGAAAATGAAAGTCCTAATAAATATGACACGCTCAGAACAATAACGGTCTTAACGTGAAAACACTGCAAATTCCTAACGGGATGGGACAAGGTGTCCGGAAGGAGTTTTAGCTCTGCATATACTGTATTTCCGCGTCCCGTCATTTTCTTTTATATTGCAATGCATTATTGAGTACGTGAAATTGCCTTTACTGTATAAAATGATATTTCGTAGCCTTCCAATCTCTGTTGAGTGTTACAAATCGGGAGAAAAGCATTATTTTGAGAGAAGGGTAAGAGCGTATGAATTAATCAAACTCTCATGTTTAACAAAAAACGGTAAAGTTAACGAACATTGATCAATGTAATAATTCCTATAAGGAATATACAATGAAGGTTGGGTAAACACGGACCTCTGGATATACCAGAAGTGGGATCAGGTGCTTAGGAGGAGTAAGTAACCCTTATAGAAAGGTTTCAATAGCATCAATATTCTTGGAGTTATTTCCCTTTGCCATTTTTTGGGGTCCATGAAAAAAAAAATTATGCAAAAACCAAACAAATTACCGATACTATTTCTGCTTACTTGGGTTATTCCTTGAATGTTTACTATGATGACACAAATCATGAAGCCGCCTCCCTTACATACATATTTGCATTAGGTCAAATTTGAGACAAACTTTGTCATAAAAATCCCACAAATTTGGCAAAACAATAAACAAAAAACTCTAATCTGACCCCAAACATGGCTGACAAAGGGAAATAACTCTAAGAATATTGATGGTAGTGCAACCTATCTATTGACCTGTCACATCCGTCGTTAGCCTTGCGAGTGTATATCTTGATCAGGGAAACGGAATGTGTCGTTATCATAAATCAGGGTGTGAAGGACGGTCTAACAATTGATATGTTTTTTTATTGTTGTTTAACGTCCCATATTTTATTCATTTGGGGACGTCACCGTGCGCCGGTGAAGGGCAACACATTTTGCCTATGCTCGGCACTGCTGGTCGTTGAGCAAGGAGAGTTCTTTAACGTGCCAAGACCAACTGTGACACGGGACCTCGGGTTTTAATGTCTCATCCAAAAGAGAGAGACGGCCAACCGCGGAGTGGCGCTGCGCGCATTCGAACCCCGAACCCTTCGATTCGAAAGCTAACACGCTAACCACTCGGCAACAGAGGCCCCACAATTGATATGAAACAGGTTAGAGAGCAATGTAGACCAAATGGCAGGTTGTATTGGCAACTTTGACCTTTACAGCTTCAATAGAGGTAAAAAAATACTGACTTTAACCGACACAAACCCATATCCATAAAAGGTACATACAGTCGAATCTTGAAAACTCGAACGTTGTTCTCTCGAAGTTCTCGATCTCTCGAAGTAAAGCTACGGTCCCGATTTTTTCTCTTAATAAATAAACGAAATTAACTCTCGGTCTTTCGAATGTTGTCATCGAAATTTTCGATCTCTCATATAAATCTCACAGTCAAAAGCTTAAAATACCTATGAAATATCATTTCATTCTTTTGAAATGCCAATTTTTCGGAAGACATTTTAAGATGACGACAATGTTAAATTATTTAGGAATATTTACCGAATGGATGCGTTATAAGAATAGTGTAAGGAAAAGGGAGTGAATAAGAGTTCTTTTGTTGGAGAAAAAGCGTTCTGCCTCAGAGATATCGTATTTTTGAAAACTCGAAGTTTATTAGCGGTCCCGAGCACTTCGAGTTTTCGAGATTCAACTGTATATCCACTCACCAGGTATCTGTTTGACTTCTTTCGTGTATCCCTCACTGGTCTCGGAAATTATACACGTGAATTTCAAACATTTATCCTTCCAAATCTGATGATTGCTGTAGCATTTATTTTTATATCTGCAATCTACAAGCAAAGAGTTTACACGATACGGCATTGAGGGAAAAATTGTCACCATTTTTATAAATTTTCAAAAATGTTTCAAAGGTGTACAATTATCCGATTGAAATCTACTGAAAGGGTTATTTATGGCATGAGACATATTCCATTCATTCTTAAAAAAATTTCGAAAGAATTGAGCTTGATATTTCATAACAATTCTCAGATTGTGATGTTTTTTGAGTATTTTAGTATACTTGTTC
This sequence comes from Pinna nobilis, assembly GCA_016161895.1. Classification (NCBI taxonomy): domain Eukaryota; kingdom Metazoa; phylum Mollusca; class Bivalvia; order Pterioida; family Pinnidae; genus Pinna; species Pinna nobilis. The sequence goes on along the minus strand of JACSZP010007447.1, from coordinate 4,416 downwards.
TCGACAAAGGGTGTTTTCTTTTCTTTTTGGGGGTATATTTATGTTTTTATTTGTGTGTTTGGTTTTTTGTTTCTGTTTTGTTTTTGTTTTTTAATTTTCTAATTTAGAAAGATTGTGTCCACTTTATGTCTATACAGATATCTATATCTATGATATTTTATTGGAAATGAAAATAGCTAAATAATACAGAGAGGAAAAGGATTATGCTATTATTCTGATTCCAAAACGGAAACTTGCTCTTCCATGTAACAACAGATAGGGATAACGTCTTATTCTTGTATTCTTGGTGATTCAAAGGAATTGTTATAAATATAACTGTTTTTGTGATATATAAATTTTACTTAAATGCTTAATTGTTAGTACATAAATATATGTATTTGTGTCGAAATTTTCATTAATTAGCAGGAAAATAAATCTCCGTCGTATGATTTTCTTTGGATTGGGGATGTGCGCTTAAAGTGACATACTCTAATAAAGGATAAGTATTATTTCAAGGAGACCACTTACGCCATCGACATTTTGTCGTAACTTACTTGCTTCTCTATCTATGTGTGTGGTATGTACCTGTCCATGCACCTCGACCCGACATTTTAAGTTGTCGCATTTATCCTTCCATGTGCTTCCATTGGACTTACAACGCCCTTTGTACAAACATTCTGTGAAGATAATTCAGACATTGAAATATTGGAAAATAAAATAGTGGTCACGCGTGAATATAACAGTATGAGCCCTATCTAGGAAGATATATAGAATAGGTGGAAGGTAGGTAGATCGGTAAGGAGAGAGAGAGAGAGAGAGAGAGAGAGAGAGAGAGAGAGAG
>JACSZP010007445.1:0-12003 GCA_016161895.1 Pinna nobilis | reverse complement strand
TTTGGGAGAAAAGTTCTCCAAGAAACAGCAATGTAAGTTTGGGAGAAAATCTCTCCAACAGATGGTTGGTTGGTTGCATTTTTGTTTAATGTCCCAATCAAGATTCTCTCAGTAATATGGAGACGTTACCGTGTTATGGTGAAGGGCGACAAATTGTGCCTATGCTCGGCACTTATGGCCGTAGATCAGGGAGTTCTTTAACCATGCCGACATAAACTGTGATACCAGACCTCAGCTTTAACTGTCTCATCCAAAAGAGAGGCAAAGCCAACTGCACCGTGGCTCAGGCTCGAACTCCAGACCTCATGATCTGAAGTCATATACGCTAACCACTAGGCCATGGCAGCTCCTCCAAGAGATGGTACTGTGAACTCGGGGAGAAAAGCTCTCCAACAGATGGTACTGCAAGCTCAGGAGGAGAGCTCTCCAACAGGTGGTACTTGAGGCTACATACCCTATAATGTAATCTGACATGACCAAGCACTTAAGGTGAGAAAAGAACTTGTTTCCCCTTTATTTTTCATTCTTAATTTACACAATGTGAAATGTATGTTATCCAAATTTGTTACTATGGTTACCATGAAGTCAGCCAAAGCTAAAAGCTTCCCTACGTACCCATTACGTGAACTACTTGTATAACATATAGAACTGCAAATTCTAGTAATCCTTCTACAGATGAATTATGCATGAGTAGACTGTTAATTTGATTATGTAGGCTTTTAATTTGATTAACAGTTGATGAAATCGGTTTTGACGAGCAAATAACAGCTTATTCAAACATGATGTAAAGCTGAACTAGAATGCTAAACACCAAATAAATTAACTGAATGCAGAATTTTGCCACAGAATATTAAATAATAACATCTGAGTAAATTAAATTTCAGCTTAAAAGAGATAGGAAAAAAAATGAGAAAGCATTCGGGGCAAATACTCTCTATAAGTCCATCCATTAAAAAAAAAAAAATTGGTTTGCTGTAACATTACCAACTCATTCTAAGCCCTGCTACTCAATTTTTTTACAGCAATTGCAAGAAGAAGAAAAAACCCATGAATTTTCAAACAGGACCAATTCCAGATACCTACTTAACATAAAGAATATGAGTTGCATTTACAGTAAACCAACATTTTTGAAGAAGGGCCTAAATATTAAACTGACATCTATGAACAGAATGCAAATAACAAACTTTTAAGACAAAATTCTACCCGGATGACTTAGTGCTTATATATATAGCACCTTCCATGTGAGTGGAAGGCCCTTGGTCCAAATCAGGACCACAACAACATTAACCCTTTCAACACCACAGACCATAATGGGCTGGTCTAAGACAATAGAAAAGAGCATACCATTACCATACTTGGGGTTGAAAGGGTTAAGTTGTGGTCATAGGTAGCAACAATTTGTTCATCTACATGTAGTACTGAGACACTTGTAGCATATTTCATGCAGGTTGTATAGATGGGGTACGGTAATATTCTAAGGCCCGATGTCCTAGAGCAGGTAGGTGTTGGTAGGATTACCATGCTTAATGCCTAGTGATAATGTGTTGGTCAACAAAGGCCAAAATTTGAATCGGCTTCAATGGTAATCAGCAATGTCTCAAAATGAGAGAAATATTCCATAGTGCAAAAATAAACAACAATTCGAAAAAGGAACGGCCAGAAGCTGCAACTTCAATGTAATATTGAGTAGAGTTACAGACAGAAAGAGAACACCAGAGATGGTTGTCATGGTAACACAGTTGAAGAGCCAATTGAAGAGTATTTGTTCATTTTGCAATTCAACACCAAGTAGATGACACAACCTGCATAAATCTCTGCTTCAAGTACAAATCATGATTAGCCAAGCTGAAAGATAAAACAAATGTCTACAACTACAGTTAACCCTTAATTCCATCCCTGAAATCTAATGGACTCTTCCTTATATCAATAATTTAGGCAAGCCCAAATGTGTATTCAGGGATAATAGGTTAATTAACTGCCCTGCAAGAATTCTGCATACATTCCTTGAATACTGTGTATTTCCCATGGCAATTTTTTGTTTGTTTTTTTTTGCTTGTTTTGTTGTTTTCTTCTTCTTCTTTTTTACGCCACACACAGCAATCTTTCAGTCATATGTCGGCAGCTTGTTTTTATTGGTTCAAAAGAAACCTGGATACCAATGTACCCAGGAAGAGACAGGGAAGAGAGAGAGCAATCTGCAAGTAAATTGCCAAACTTTCTTGCATAATCAACTTGGGTTCCAGCAGGGCTCCAACCAGCGCTGACGAGAGATAAGAGACAAAATGGTTTAAAGTGCAATGCTCTAACCATTTGACCACAGAAGCCCATCTTGGCAATCTTTCTGTCATATGTTAGATACCAGTTTTCGTTGATAGCGGAGAGAACCAGGTTACAAATGTACAATGTACTCAGGAAGAGACCACCAGAGTATATTAGTGAACTGGCAAACTTTCGCAGCATTGAATATTCTATAGAGAGTACAGTAGATTCTATAGGTGGCCAATGTCATGAGAGACCATTTGACTAATTACATCTTTAAATCACCTGATAATCTGTTAGACATAATAAATATCTACTGTACTTTTCATAAGGCTGTTTCACTTCTTAAATAAGTATTTTCATAATATACACAATTTTTCAACATAAAATGTGATGTAACTTGTCAAAATTTCCTTTGATTACAAACACTCATTTTACACTCCTTACAAAAACACTACGCATTTAAAATCATAATTATTCAACAAAACTGTTACGAATTACCCACAGGGGTATTGAAATCGTTGCTTAAATCTTCAATGGATCTTCACTGCATTGCTCATTTTTTCCCCACATTGATTTAATGATCCAATCTTCCCAAATTTGCAATTAAAACAAACTTCCCATGAATAAATCAATGAAAATTTATTTAAACATTTCCTAAGTGTGAAAAATTACTTGAGCCATCATGCCTTGTACAATTGATTCTATGCAGAACGTGGTTTGTTTGTTTGTTTCAATGTTACTAAACGTTCCATTCAAGAATATTTCATTTATATGGAGACATACCCAAATATCGGTGAAATTGCAGTGCGAAAATTGCACCCGTTAACCCATCCTAGACAGGTTAAAACCGGTTGGGGACAACTGTCTCTTAGCAGCTACTCATGCTTGGAGACAAATAAACTGTGCCTTTGATAATTAATGCTCGGACAAATGTCAACTTTACATTCATGTGATGCTTCACTTTCATTTTAAATTCACTTTTTATTTCCTTCATTTATTGTCACCACAGTACAAACTTAACTTGATCTGATTTTTATAATTGTAGAAATATTGGGGTGTGTGAAATATATCCAAGGACAATTGCATTTCAAATATCATTTGGCTCCCAGGAAAAGAGACATTTCAATTATGTTTCTTAAAATTAAAGAGCTTCAAATTTTGTCCAATGAGCTGCGAGGAGTTTTTCTTGTGCTAACATCTACTGTGACAGAGAACCTTCTTTCCTACTCTCTCATCTTAAGAAGCGGGAAGAGCCAGTGACATCACAGCTGACCCAATGGCTTGGAGACATGATTTCTACTGTAAAACTATGATCGGCTCTAATAAAAATCATGATCATTGTGCAGGAAAAATGAACACATTCAATGTGAATGCTGTTTAACACAGTTTACCTTTGGCCAAATTGGTAAAACATGAACAAACATGATTTAAATTGCTCATTTACACATAAAACAGAAAAAAAGTTTATGACACATGCTGAATAAATGACAATATTGATGTAGGCAGGTTTGCTACGAGTGCCAAGGATTTTGAACTTGTTTCCTCAAGTCTTTTAATTCCCATTAAGTTCAATACGATATTGCATGCAAAATCTAATGAGAAACTCGCATAAATTTTTTAATCAAGTCACAGGGCACAAAGTTTCCTCATTTGTAAACTCTGGATAAAAAGGCTTCACTCTCATGAAAGGAGTATCAAAAACGTGACTTGATTCAATGTGTGAGGTGGATTGAAGGGTGTGTTACATGTACATTGTATTAATCTCAGACTTTAATGTGCAATCGTTTAAAAGAACGGATTACTGGTGTAAGTCTACTTTCAATGAGCCTACACGTTATTGTAATGATAAGAATTTACGATTGAATATCCTTTTGGAGGTCAATTGTGTAGTTCAATTGAAACTTATAAACCGGCATACACTGGCTATATTGCTTTTGGTCATAACCACATAAAATCGTACAAGAAATCAAACGGGTCTCAATTTGCCATAATAAAACTACAAGGATTCTGAATTGAACTGAAAAGCAGTATTCACGTAGGATCCACAGATAAACCGCACCCTTGCTAGTTAGTAAACTGTACTTTGAATAAAATTACAGATCTTCACAAGACCGAACAAGCCTCGTAGCATTGTGATTCTATACTTTTGAAATAAATATTACATTCCAAAGTATAAAACACTGAGATCAAACTATATTTGAGCACAACATCACCAGTAGCAGCATAATTGTGGTTTGTAGGTCGAGTTAAAAGTCAAAAGGTGATTGAAAATGTTGGTACAATCTACAGGTCAACTATTAATAGGTCTTTATTTTAAGAGTCAGTGCTTTCATAGTGGTAAAATATCTAAATAAAACTCATTTCATTTTTGGTTGGCTGGTATGGTATAATAATTGTTGCTTAACATCCCATTCAAGAATCTTTCACTGTATAAAGAAATGTCTCCAGTGCCGATGAAGTGTGACAAATTTAGCCTATTGCTTGGCAATTTTGGCCATTGAATAGTGAGGGTTCTTTAATGTGCCGACATCTATTGTGACACAGGACCTCTGTTTTTACCGTCCAAAGAACAGAGAAAGCCAACTGCAGTGAGGTGCGGATTCGAACCCATGACCTCATGATCAGAAGGGATACATGCTGACCATTGGGCCATAGGAGCTCCCCATTCCATTAGTATCTGAAAGTTTCTTTAGGTCAACCCCTGACACAGAATATCTGGTGGTACTTCTGATTTAGATACCAGATGAATTGACAAAGTGACATACCAGCATGTCTGTTGGTTATAATGTTGCACAATGTCCCACTCAAGAATTTTCTACTTATATGGAGATGTCACCGGGTGTCGGTAAGGGGCAACAAATTCTGCCTGTACTTGGTACTTATGGGATGCAGAGCAGGGAGGGTTTTTGAACATTCTTACACCTACTGTGACACGGGACATTGGGTATACATATCACATGTACCTGTACAAGTCGGTGAACAGTGAAATATGAACTTGACAATCTTCAAGTTGAAACATTAGATGGAATGTAGGCCTAAACACACAAGTATTCTGACCATACAAAATCGTACAAAATGTTGAATAAGTGCAATTAGGCAAACATACTGATGTAAAACTACTCCAGTTTCATGTTGAAAACAAATATGTCTGTCGTCTTTATTTTACAAAAATTTTGTACATATCTCACTCTTAAATGACAATAGGCATACATGTTAATCCAGGCCCTGCTATCAAAATGCATTAACTGTCACAAACAATGGACATGTGTATTTCAACACCTAGTTCTTTTATTTCACACCTCAATTACAGGTGAAAAAAGGTATTTTGTATACCTGGCTATCAGAATCATTGACCCCCATTGGATACGAAGCATTCTGTTCTTGAAAGCAATCGCTCCATAAATCTGAACGGGACATTTAGAGTAGAGGCCGGGTGTCACTTAAATGTATAGCTCAATGCGCCTTTGTATTTGCCTGGTGCCCTGTGTAATTCGAGCCCAATGTTACAATGTGTAGTTTCATTTTATCACACACCAGATAATTGTGATACTTTTGAGATGAAGATAACCTTAATCTTGATAAAACCCACCTTTTTGACAGGCTGTTCAATTCTGTTCTTTATGGACTGAGTATTTTTTTCATAAGTGTAGTACAATCGCTCTTTCAGGGCTGAGGGTGTTTTAACAACTTTATTTTACAAATGTAGCTGGGACAACCCGTCATTAGTGCCTGCCACTTAATATGTTTCCGCCAATCTGTGTTAGGCTATCCATAGCTCTGATATTAAATTGTGTTAAACTAGATCCTCCTGTAAGTTGTTATATTATTGTTTAATGTCCCACTCAAGAATCTTTCACTTATTTGGAAATGTCACCTATGAAGTGCAACAAATTTGGCCTATGTATTAGACTTATGGCCGCAGAGCAGTGAGGATTCTTTAACGCGCCAACCTGTGACATGGGACTTCCGTTTTTACTTTCTAATCCAAAGGACTGGGAAAGCTGATATGGACTGGCATGGATTCAAACCCAAGGCCTTGTGATCAGAAGGCAAACACATTCACTACTGAACTATGGTGTCCCCAATCCTCCTATAATTTGTTTTGTTGTATTACAAGTATTAGCATTATCACACCTTTATCAGCATCATGTCAATTATACCATGGTAAACATCAAAGGTATGCAGAATTCACAAAATTTGATCTTTGCTAAATTTGATCTTTACTAAGGACTTTATCCTTTGCATGGAGGGATCTTTAATATGCTGTAACAACCTGAGCTGGGCACCATAAAAGACTTAAGACTATACTTCAGTCTGAAAATTTCATCACAATAAGCTTCTAAGCCAATCAGAATTAGGTATTCACTTGAGTTGAGAAAATTTTCTAACTTAAGTATATTCTTAAGTTTTATGGTGTCAAGCCCAGTCCTATGACTCTAGCTTTTATTTTAAACTAATGGAAAAGAAAAAAATGTCATGTCTCCTCTGAGACTTAAACCCATGACCTCTTGGGCTGAAGAAACGCAAGCGCTCTCACCTCAGAGCTATGACAACCTCTCCAACTCCAATAGAATAGATGAGATCATTGGTAAAAAATTTGAACATACGTTTTGAAATCTAAAAGGTTTTACAGCCAGAATTGGTCAGTAAAGACATTCTTCTTACATAGAAAGAAAGAAAACAAAAGTGAAGAAAGCCAAATTCATTTTTTCACTCCGTGATTTAATCCGGATTAATATTTTCTGATTTATTAAAACTTCGATGTGAGATTAAAAAGTTTGAGCTGATAGAAAACAAAATCATTGTTTTGTCAACTTTCCATTACCTATAAAACTAATGAACGAGTTTGTTTACTTGGTGTAACTTTTTCAAGGATGTACTTATACACAAATACCTTGAACTTGCTAATACTATGTCCTTGGCCTTAAATGTGTGACCTTGCCATTTCAGTTATGACCTTGAGAACACACAGCTAGGACTTGTGCCCTGAAAATTCTACACATTTCTACGGAAAAAATCCACAATACAATGAGACTTGAGTTCAGTAACCAAAGTCATGAGATCACCTGTTTTGAAGGGCGACTTATAGTGAAACAATCTATGAAAGGCATAGATGGCCTCTTAAGACAGCTTTTTTCTGTGGTAGAAGAAAGGCTATGAGGAACCTTTCAACATTACAGACAATATACAAAATACCGTATTTGCTCCATTAAGCACCCAAGCTTTGAAGGGTATCCCTTTAGCCTCTTTTCCTATAATTACCTTTGGCATGCTATGAGATTCACATTACATAACATCTGTGGTACTACCTATACAAAAATAATGAATTCCTAAGCCACAGTCTTGTATATTCCTATTGAGCGCCTCTCACTAATCAAATGCTTAAAGCGCCAGGTGCTTAACACAGCAAATACGGTGATAATTTTAGTAACAATTTGATGTAAAAAAACAAGACATACCTGGATAGAAATCATTGGCTTTTGACATTTTGACACGAGCACCCGCTTCTTTCTGTACTTGTGCAATGGTTTCTCCCCCTTTGCCAATGATTGCTCCGGCAGCGATACTGGGCACAAGAATCTTAAGATGTACATTGTCACCTGCAAAATCGAAAAAAAGAAAACAAAATTATATTCCACTGAAAAGCTGTCGTTTATTCTGGTAAAAATGCAATAAATTTCACATAGGTTCAGAAATTCGACACAGATCATATCAGAGTTAATCTACTTGATCTACATCTTTGAATAGTTTGCTTAAAATGACATCTTGTGTTTTAAACTGCATTGTATTAAAATACACTAAGATTACATCTCTGGCAAACACTCTTTTTTTTCCTTTACAAAAATTTTAAACCTGCGAGTCTTTTAATTTCATGTCTCTTTTCACCATTTTACAGATAAACGTTTCACATTTTTCGAGCTTTGTTATTCATTTAGTCCACCCTTGTTCACCCTTGCTGCACATTACAATGGAATCTCCTATAATCTCCATCTCACTTTGGAGGGGGACCAGCTTAAAATAAGAACCACTGAGTTTCAGTCATATCCAAAGCATTCAAGGCCATATAGATCTTGCTAATGACAGCAATAATCAGACTATAGTGATAAATATATATAACACTTTCCTTTGGGAACCAAGGAGACTAGTCTTTATAAGGAGGCTGTCTTTGTATAGAGGTTGATTTGTACAAAAATGGTACTATAGGTATAGCAAAAATCAGTCTTTGTGACCAGGTGATTTTCAAATACAGATGGTGGCTAAAGCAAGTTTTATTTTATTTCATGCAAAAAATGTCTATTGTAAGGAACAATGATCGATGTTTTACTGTATACTTCGATAGTCCTCTAATTTTCAAGTATGGGTGGTTAGCCAACTGTCTAGTTAGTAATTTAGATAAGTTGGCCAATAGTCAGCAGTCTCATGAAGGCAAAGCAAATAAAGCTCCACTTATTTCAATTTCAGCTACACAAATGTATTCTCCTCAGACAATGGTTGATGGGAAGAGGCTGGGGGATTGGGGAGGGGGTATGACAAAAGCACACATTATATTGTTGGATTGATGTATCTAATTGAAATGAGCAATGTCAAATCTACATACACCAGCAATATTTCCCTCATGTTGATGAACCAGACCATCTGACAATGACGTTACATATGTTTCTGACAGCTGTTATTTCCCGTATATTTTAATGTTAATGATATTGAATGCTTTATTACATCAAAAAACATAAAAACAAGAAAAACAAGCCATCAAATCAGGTCATAATGATCAATAAACTGAACGATTGTTCACGGTAATAACAGATTTGCATGGATCTGTCTGACAACTGTGTACTCCGCTTTGTTTTCACAACTGTTCATGAAGCTGTTAAGTTTTGTATTGTTTTGCGGCAAGCTTGGTCTTCTTATCAGAGGTGGAGGAGTGACTTTTCCTCGACAAATAACTTCCGTTTACCCTAACTCACCCAATGGAGAAGAAAAACTAGTCAAGGCACAACTAGGATTTGAACCATTAATCATCCAAATTGAAGTGAACACTTAAGAACTGGAGCTCTAGCTACAAAAGCAGTTTCAAAATATGAGGAACAGTACATACTCATCACCTGACTAACTTACAAAAATACTTGAAGGTATTTCTTTATCATCTTCGTCATCCCTATATATCTAAGTAGTATGCTCTTTTCTATTGTGTTGGACTAGTCTATTATGGTCTGCAGTGGTGAAAGGGTGAAATATTACCTGTTTGTAGAATGTTATACAGTAAAACCTGCTTTAGTGATCACCTATAAATAAAGACCACCTGGTCATAAAGACCATTTTTGCTGTTTCCAATCGAACTACTTGTGTCCAAACCAACCTCTGTATAAAGATCACCTCCCTATGAAGGCCAGTTTTCTTGTATCACTAAGGAGGCCATGTTACATACCAGTGTCACTGAACATGTGCATAGTTAATACAAACCTTTCTAAAGAAGAGGTGTACATGTGTGTCCCAGCTAAGCTCTGACAAGTTTAAAAAGAATTCTAAAAATGTGAAAACGGGAGAATCACACATCCATTTTCCCCGTACATTTTTTCCCTTTTATTCTTTCTCACCTTTTTATTTAAACAAAAGGAACGTTTTTTCACAAAACCTAGCGTACCATAAATTCCAGCAATGCCTAGACACTTCACAGCCTCTTTGAACAGATGCGAGTAATTACGGTGGTGCGGAGATAGATATTAGGAATACAAGACAACAACGGACAGCTACGTTGCCATCTACGCACAGGAAATACTAAACAATATTGATGTAAGCCAGTAACCAGTGTATAGCATAACACAATGGTTCCTAAGAGAATAAATCAAGTACTTTACACGATACATATTTGAAATGAATTAGGAGCAGTGCCGTAACTTGAATGAAATGAATTATGGGACAGTGCCGCGACTTGTACCGGGAATTCTTCCTTTTGAAATATGTGGTACAGTGATGTTATGATGTATCAGGTCGCACCCTGATATCACCCGATACAGACAGTCAAATACACTATTGTATACTACATATACAGGTGCTAACGAGCTCAAGTCGCCTACCTGACATTTCCTAATACATCACACTTACTTACATAATTCATCTTTATGTTGATGATTACGGGGAAATCCCCCTCCTTCCCCTAGAAAGTTAAGTTTTCTTGTCATGGGTTATCATTGCCTTTTATGATTAGAGCTGGTGGAGGGACGGGGCCAAAAAAATTTAAAATGTCAATAAAATGGTCGTGGCAATGAGGTTTTACTGTATTTGTTATTTTAAGTCGATGTACAATAGTCAAATCAGAGATGTACAGGCAGGCCTATGTGTACAATATTTATTTCAATATGTTCAGAGTCAGATGAGATGCACATGCACTGCATGTAAATATGTCTATTTCCTGTTTGCCCTTCCTGTTTTTCGGAGGAGACCGTAAAAAAACGAGGTCCTCTGTCACAGTAAGTGTCGTTACATTAAAGAACTCTCACTGCTCAATGGTCATAAGTGTGGAGCAAAGGCCAAAAAAAAAATTTAAATTGCTGACATTAGTGATAACAAAAAAAAAATGCAATCAACTAACTGATCTATATCATGCATGTGCCTTTATAACATAAGCAAATAGCTTATACACAGACTTGTATTGATTTGCATAAATATTGTACCCATGGCTGGAAAAAAAAAGATTTTGAAAAAAAAAAAAATTTGACCAAATTCTTCTTCCTGTGAAATTGATCAGTGTTCACATGTTGCTCGTAAAATTCTAACTGTAATTTAGTTACAGTGTGTTACACAGATACTAATTACAAAGAAATTTTCCTCTTTCGCCCCCAGTGTCTGTACTACAGTGGATCTATTCTATAAAACTCCACTACAGTCCATGGTTAACCAATTATTTATCGTATCCAGGAAAAGCCATCCAGAAGACTGATGCAATGCTCGGCATCAATCTCCATTTAACCAACTCAATTACGTTGAGTGCGAAACAGCCATAGCGAGAGACAAGAAACTGTATCTTCGCTAGGCACATCCTAACGAAATAATTTCTCATTTTTTTTCCCCTCTCGCTGGCTCTAAATATAGATGATGATGAGATAGGGATATAGTGTGTGTAGATATATCATAAACAGATTCATAAGAAGCATATGGGACCAGAGATTATTATGGCTGCTCATCCTCACTCTAAGCGAAACCGACATTCCATGTGTGAAGGGTCCCTGTGATGAACGCTTATCATTTTCTTGACCACAGACAGCATGTACAGATTATCCCCGGGAGATCAGCCAGATGTTTTATACTGTGAAGTATGGGCCATATCTCCAGTGTACTGTAACATTCCTATCTATATGGCTGTAATAGGTAACAGTGTTGGCAGATGTCTGCCCACCAGATCTGCTAGACAATATTACACAGTAGTGTACATGTACAAACTATAAAGTGTGATGATGGGCGAGTGCTTTTGGAGGTGTGTACATACATGTGTGTAAGAGAATTAAGGAGAAAGGCAAGGGGTACCCATCTGTGAGAGTAACATTTACCAAGTGTGGTTAGACAGACAGTTAGAAACAGATAGTGGGGAGAACATTAAAAAATGTAGATTTGAAGGAGATAGGAAGGAGGAAGAAATATATGCATGTAGAATATACATGTATCTGTGAGAAATGTACAATGCAAATGCTCTGAAATGTGTGTGTGTGTGTGAGAGACAGAGAGAGAGAGAGAGAGAGAGAGAGA
>JACSZP010007442.1:0-20738 GCA_016161895.1 Pinna nobilis | reverse complement strand
AGTGTTCAGCATAGTCAAAGAACTGAAACCCTTCATCAGCACTTGGTGACAAACCAGTTTTCATAGAATTTGAACGTGGTGAAATACATGTACTTTCCACTGGTTACTGGCCCTGAGTTTCTAACAACTTTGAAAGGCCAAAATTTTAAAACCCTTCAAGGGCATTTGGTTATCTGTCCAATTTCTTGAGTAGGTAATTTAATCAGATAGAAGACATCCCCCCATCCCGCAACCATTACCTAGGTTTTGATAATAAATATTACAGCTATAAGTAGTATATTATTGGTTGATATTTCCCTAAAAGCAAAGTCGTCCCTCACTTAGTTCTGCATTCTTTGCCCATGTTGGGGGTATTTAGCCAGAGTCATGTGACTTCTATACTGCCTAATCTATTGTGAATCAGTCAACGATTAAAATTTCTTGCACACATCACACGTAAACAATTTAACAACTCTGTAAAACAAAAAAGGGCCACTACAAGGCGCTTTAATCTAGTTTGAATCGGAGTGTTTTATCACATGATTGATTTTGTATTCTTCAAACTGCCTTGGGTCATTGATTTGCATATCGTGTTTAGTTGTTTTATTTTGTTTGATTTGAAACAATTCTCTGATAGTGTTTACAGCATGGATCTATCTCTTTTTTAGGGGAAACATAAAAAACATTAGAGTTTGCTACTTGTTTGACAAAAATATTTTTTCTATGGAAATTATAATTATTTTTTTTTTTTTGTATCATTACTTCAAGCCGGGCAGGGGAGGGGCTTATGTGTCTGTCTGACTGTCTTGGAAGCAGATGTAACCTTTACATCTTGTCCATCAAAATAGTATGTACCTGATGATACTCTTTTAGACCCTTCAAGACTTCGATATCTGAACCCTTTCTTACCATTATTGGCAAATTTGAATAAAATTGAGGGAGGAATATATCATCACAAAAATGTCAATGATGTTATTGTATTTAGTTCATGTATTTGGGGCTTTTGCATTTGTAAAGCATTTGTAAATGTAAATAGGAAGCATCATGTATTTTAAGAGACTGTCCAAAGGCAGTTGCTAAAATTGTCACATATGATAGATGGTCTCTAAATTCAGGTGAATTGTTTGGGTGGGGGGACCACATTGAGAATCATAAGTTTAGGTCACATAAGTTAGATATTCCTTTATTTCTGTGGGTTGCTATTACATGACTGCAAATGAAAACAGAAATTTCATGTACCCATAGTATATATATCAGTAAATTGTCTAACTTAATGTAAGATGACAAAAATTGAATCAAATAATCTACTGCCTACGTGTACATTTGCCTTTGTTGACCATTTCTGATTTAAATCAGCAAGATTATCTCACTTACACCAAAGTGGCTGTCATTTTCAGCTAGGTTGAATTAAGATCTGACCTAGATTTAAATGTGTATATGTGATTTATTCAAGCTTTTTGGTATTACTTCGTACTGCCCTAAGTCCTACATGTACGTTTTCAATCGTCGCATTTATGGCTTAATAATTTAAATGCTCTAGAGTACAGACTACCCATACATGTGTATTGCAATTTGATTTGGCTTTAATCATCAGAAAAGTGGATTATAATTCAATCTGCGCTAATTGAATTACAGGGATACATGAGGTCAAATTTGCCCATTGTCTCCCAAGTAATAGAGCATAAATCAATGAAAAGAAAGCTCAGTTATCTCCCCTTTCAAGGTAATCCTCCATGTTGGCATGTATTGATTATGTCTGTATTTTGTGCTTATTGCATATATGTACTTTCTTTATTTCCGTATGCATTTTGAGCTTTGTGATAAATATGGGTTTTGGGGTATCTTAAATTTATCGCGAACATTTTTCTAAGCATTTTTTAATGTGCTTTGTTCAAATGAATTAGATCAAGAGAGAAATTTTTTGAATTTTTAAAAAATGATCTTTGATTAAAAATGAGTTTATTGGTCAAAATGAATAATATGTTAATGAATGATGAATTAATAAGTAATATATTCTTGTGGCCTCTTAAGGAAAAGAATTATAAGAAGCCAGGTAAAGCTAATAAAAAATTATCAATCTCATAAATTCTATAAGGGATACAAAATAAAGAGTAGGTACATGTAAGTAACACAGACCCCTGAATAAACCAGAGGTGACAGTAGGTGCTTTGGAGGAACAAGCATACCCTGTCAACCGGTTAACATTATCTACATCTTTTTCAGTAGCAATACAGGTAATATTCAAGGTCAGTAGTTGCCTTGACTGTCATCTGGCTGGACACCATAAAACTTGAGAATTTACTTAAGTCTGAGTATTTTCTCAACTCCAGAAAATACTGAATTCTGATTGGCTGAGAAGCTGAAGTTCAGACTTCAGTAAATTCTTAAGTTTTATGGTACCCAACCCAGTGCAAAACATAAAAATGTCATCCTTCAGGTAAAAAAACTATTTCTTCGCAGGTAAATGATCCCATTAGATGTTTTTTTACCTGGATAATTAACTGCATGTAAGTGCACATTTACAAGTTCCGGCCTTTTAACACTAAAAATCTTGTATCATTAACAGTCTGCCATTTTTTTTTTTATGGAAATGTGTCCGATTTTCAGGCGATTTGGTGATAAAATTGTCGACATATCTGCCCTTGGATGTTTTTCAGCTTTTTATCTTCCAGTGGATTAAATTGCTGAGGCAGAATTATCAATCTATAGACAAACACGGACATCGATTTTAAATTATCTTACATTTTAGATTTTATAACGTCATTGTTAGGAATCATTAGGTGATGGAATTTCATATCGATCGTCATTTTTCGAATAAAAAAAAGGAAGAAGCTCGCTATAAGTAGCCACCTGATAAGTATTGATAAAGGACGATACATAGATCTTTTGAATTGTATACAAGTTTGAATAGTGTTGGCGAGATGAATGATTAAATTCGTCCTGGCTTTACCCTAACATGGCAACAATACCAATAATGTGACTCGAGATATATATATTTAAATTGACGGCATATACCTGTTTAAATGTCTATTGTCCGCTGTTGTATGGCGTATTAGACTAACACACGGGTTGTTGAACAAGGTATTCCCGGTGCTATGCTCCCCATTGTCATATTTCTATAGCGTTTGTTGCATTTTGGGTCGCTTTATGATATGCATTTATTCTTTGAAGATTTTGTGTAAGCAGGTTAGGTCACTGGTGTTTACGTTATGGCTAATATTGAATAATGACGGTAGATACTTCATACATGGCACAGTTCATACTTCTTTATTGAAGCACTTTTTTTTTCTTTTATTCATTGTTCTGTCAAGTTCATTTCACTGACAGTGAGTATGTTCTCTCAAATTCAATTTACTGACAGTTAGTATGTTCTGTCAAGTTCTATTCAATGGTAGTGAGTAAAGACCTAAATACAGTTCATTCCTGTATTGATAAAAAAAACTTTTAAGGTGAAAAAAAAGTCATCTGGCTTTTCAAGTACTGATACACATAATAATCATAATCAGATTTTGGGGAGGGGATTAGGGGAAAGATGGACTTATACAATGAATAGATGACCTAATCATGGATAAGTCAGTAGCTCACCTGTCAGTCAGTAGAAGGATTATACTGGTATGCTTGATTCCAACCTGTAGAAGGTTCTATTTCCTGTCCTTTAAAGAGACTGTCAGAATTAGTTATACATGTTTAAGATCCCTCCATGCATCAATTTGATGAGTTCCTTAAAGTTCTCCTCCTTTTGAAAAATTTGTTTTATTGCAAGAGTATCTCATTTACCTTTATAAAACTTTAAAACATACACTCCTTTGGGGAGGGGGGGCAACATGTTTTGATTTTGCTTTATCATATGTGATGTTTCCCAGCACCATTGACATTTGATCAATTTCTCAAGTTTATATTTGCCCTTCCCTTTGTCTGTATGTGTTTAATGTATAAAAAAGATAGATAAACAAAAGAAATAGAAATAAAACATTGTCAATAAGCTGTACAAAAGAAATATTTATCATAAAAAATTTGGTAATATTTCATTGTCACCAGCCATTGATTTCCACAGAGGGGATTAAGCCAGAGTATCCCTTTGAACGTACAACTTTAGCAAGTTGTTTATGAGTTCATATCTAGACTTTAAAGCAATACGATTTGAGGTAGGCCTACATGTGATGTCTGTTCAATTCATCATTCCTAGGTTATTACAGGTACCATGGAATTTCAAATCCGATATGAAGTTCAAGTGTTTTGAAATATTATTGATTGAGGGATTATTATGAATTGGAAACTGTATGTCATAAAAATCAATCACAACATTTAACTTACTGTGTTTTATATGGTAGGTTTAGAATGTCAGAATGATACATAGCCCAGAAAAATAAAGTACTGAAAAATTCATTGTCCTCCTAACAGCAGAGGCTGCCATGGCCTAGTGGTTAGCTTGTTCTCCTTCTGATCGTAGTAAGGCCTGGGGTTGAATTCAAGTCATGCTGCATATGACTGTCCTGGTCTTTCAAATGAGACAGTAAAAACTAAGATCCTGTGTCACAGTTGGTGTCAGCATGTTACAGAACGCTCCTTGCTCAATGTCCATAAGTGCTGAGCATAGGCTAAATTGTTTTTTACCCCCAACCGTATATGGTGAAGTCTCCATATCAGTGGATTATTCTTCAGTCAGAAGTTCAACATTAACACAACCAACAAATTTGGGAACATGTACAAACAATTTCAGCAACCAGGGTTTCTTTTTTACCTGTAAAAAATTTAATGCTACTCTATGACTGAAAGACGTTTAACATGACATCAAAAATCCATCAGACAACTAAATCTGATCCCATTAGCACCATTAACTAACCAACCAAATAATGTCCATTAGTTAAAAACTTGGTCAGGTGACCTAAAATCTAGATTTTATTACCTTACCACATGCAAATTTACGCTAATGAAATCAATGTTGTGTAACATACTTATAAAATAATTGCATTATTAGGGTCATCCGACTACTGTCGGATGACCCTCTTATTATTGTGATTTTTCTTATTACTATCCATCATAAAGTCAGGGCATGTATTAATTCAACAATCTGCCTATATGAAACCTTTCAGCCCAAAGTTTCTAAATAGTATGCTCTTTCTTATTGTCTTGAACCAGTCCATTATGGTCTTTGGTATTGAAAGGGTTAAGGGTTCATAGTGAGTCTGGCTTGCTCCTCCTCTTAGCTTTTAAGATGATTTAGGATGTTTACTAAATACCTACTTTTTTCCATATACATGTCCAATGGCAGCATTTTGGATTTGGCATGGCNNCCCCCCCCCCCCCCCCCCCAAAAAAAAACCAAAAAAAAAAAACCATAGGGGTACAAGAAAACAAAATACAAGAAAACAAAAACAAAACTAGTCTGAATAGAATTAGAAAAATTTTCTAGTGATGGGAATCTATGTGACCATGGATGGTTTCAGAAAAGCTGAAAACCTACGAGTTAATACACATAGCGATGTGGTCAATGATAGCTAAATAGGGCAAAAATCCTTCAACTGCATAGGAGGAAATCCTTAGCAGAGACAAAATTTTATGCAGCCTGCAGGTCTCCCAAAGTCAGAAACAAGAGGCTGCATCGACTAGGTGTCACTATATACATGTATGTATAAGTACATTGGTACCTGACTATTAAGACTACCCTTGTGACTAGCTAAAAATGGTCTGATTAGCGAGGCGGTCTTATATGTGAGTTTGAAATATCCTATCATTATAATGAATAGACTGAATTTTGATAATTTTTATTAGGAGGTGGTTTCTAAAGTGAGGTAATCTTTAGGCAAGATTCCACTGACTTTGCATGAGTGTTTTATTGTTGAGATTCCTGTTACCTTTGTATGATGTTCTCAAATTCTTAAGATTACATAATGTTACACTTTTCTTTTCTTTTTCAGAATTTACTACATGTGCCTTACAAATTGCAAATATGATGTTGGTGAGTATTTCTGAAATAATTTTTTCTGTTATTGCCTGTTTTATTCATATGGTATCTTACAGGGGGACGCCGTGGCCCATTGGTTTAAGTGTTTGCCTTCTGATTGTGAGGTTGTGAGTTTGCATTTGCACTGTGATACAGTTAGCTTTCCCTGTACTTCCGATACGACAGTAAAAACTGTGGTCCAATATGGGCACCTCACAGAATCCTCACTGCTCAGTGGTCATAAGTGCCAAGCATAGGTAGAATTTACAGCCCTTCACCGGCACACGGTGATGTTTCCGTATAAGTGAAAGATTTTTAAGTTGGATGTTAAACAACAGTACAACAACAACAATCTTATTTTATAATTTAAGAAAATGTGAAAATTACATGGATATTTACAATATTTAATTGATAATTAATTTTTCAAAAACGGTAACTTATTCAAATGTTTGAAATGAGTTTAGGAAGTGTTGTAATAACAACAATAATGAGACTTCAACTTCCTTTATAATGGTTTTTTTTTTTTTGTCTATTTGGTCTTAGTTTTGAAAAAAAAGAAAATGGGGGTATTTAATGGTAATTTTTGTAACGATACACATGCAAAAGTTAAAGTTCACATTATTAATTTTTGTTGTTTTTCTTTCAAGTTCGAAGAGTTTCAAGAAAATACGGATTCAAGGAAGTTTCGGAGGATGAGGACTGGACATTGTATTGGACAGACTACTCTGTGGCCTTGGAAAGGGTCATGGACATGAAAAAATATCAGGTAACATACCAGGAATATTTTATGCTTAGACTCCTTGTACTAAAGTGGAATTTACTGAACCTCTGATAGGTATTGTGTATTCATGTTATTAAGAACATACATGCATTCTTCAAAGCAGACTGGATAAATTTGTTAAGAGTTTTAGTTGCTTCTGAGTCATTCAGCCAGGACTGGGCACCACAAAGCTTAAGAATTTACTTGAATCTGAGAATTTATCAAACGCTAGTAGATACTGAATTTTGATTGACTGAAATACTTAACGAAAACTGTCTTTAATAATTGGGGAATATTTTACAAAAATCAGTTGCTTTTTCCATCCAATTATTTTGTAAAAATTAATGGTAAAAATATCAAGGCTGGGCTGGGCACCTTAAAATTTGAGAATTTACCTAAGTCTTAGAGTTTTTTAACTCCAGCTCAACCAATCAAAATTCAGTATTAGCTAGAGTTGAGTAAATTCTCACACTTGAGTAAATTCTTATGTTTTATGGTGCTGAGTCCAGAGTGTTGACGAATGGGAAATATCCTTCAAAGTTACAACAGTTATTTTAGTAATAAAGTAAAAGCATTGTTATTTATCCTGTTTGATAGTTTTTAAGTACATTTGTGTTTATGAAATTGTTCTGATATCTTCTCCAGAAAATAAACCACTTTCCTGGAATGAGTGAGATATGTCGAAAGGACTTACTGGCCAGAAACATGAACCGCATGTTGAAGCTGTTCCCTAAGGAATACAACATTTTCCCTAAAACTTGGTGCCTTCCTGCAGAGTAAGTATGGTCAATTATGGACAGACTGACCAGTAACTCAGGATCTCTGTAGTGTTTGGCCAAATTTAGCATAATTTATTTTCTGAGAGGCCATCAATCTCTAAGCAGATTAACCAACCAGAAACATTGAATTAACCTTTTCAACAGCAGAGACCAAGATGGACTGGTCTAAGACAATAGAAAAGAGCATACCATTCTGATAATTTGGGTTGAAATGGTTAAATAAAAAACTATTTCAAAGTCCCTCACTGCTCGATGGCCCTAAGTGGCCCATTTCATTGGTGGAAACTTGTCATATTTCGTGACATCTCAATGCATTTGTAATATTGATCAGAGGTTTGACCTAAGTGATTCGTATTGTGATGTCATCAAATTTTGCAATTTTTTAATGTTAATGGAATGTCGAAGTCAAATTCTACTTGCATAACATGTACCCAGATTTTTATGTACAATCTTGCCAATTGTAAGAGACTGTCTACGGGAATGTGCATTTAATTCACATAAGATGGGTAGTCCTTTAATTCAGTGGTTCGTTATGGCATATTAAACTGTAAATTGAAAGTTCTGCCTTGACAATGCTGTTAGATTAAGTTTCAGTTATTATGAAAAACACTTTTCTGATTTTGAAATCGTGTAAAATGATCTCACGTATTAGATAACTCATTTAAAGAGTGCCAGGGTTGCGTAAACACACACACATAAATACCATTTTTTTAACGTAGTTAAATGGTAATATAATAATCCATTGAAATAGTACACACCACTGATCAATCCTTTATTAGTCCCCTACTGGCATGACGGAAGAGATTTTGTTCCGTCTCCATTTTTTTCATGCAGCAGTTTTCTGGACTTTTTAAGCAGCTAATGCAGATATTTAACTGATTTTTTTTTATACAAATGTATATCAATGGGTAAATGTATTGATGTTATTATTATTAGTTTTTGTTTTCTTTCAATTTCAGTTATGGAGATTTTCAAGCATACACCAGACAGAAGAAAAATAAAACATACATATTAAAACCGGAGACGGGTTGTCAGGGTAAAGGAATTTGGGTTACGAAAAACCCAAAGGAAATCAAACCTCATGAACACATGATCTGCCAACAGTACTTAGCACGGGTAACTATACATGTGATAAATCTTATGACCTTAGGCTGTATTTACAGAAAACAAAAATGTGTGAGAAATAACAATATAGTTGTAGCAATGATATTACTGTAGAGTCAATAGCTACATGTATCCTCTCCATGGTTTAATAGAATTTGTCTTGAGAGATCATCCCTATAGCCAAGGAAATGTGGTTTTTAAAGACAGTTGGTCTCTCAAGAAATATTTTATTTATATGATTTTATGAAAAAAAACCTTTCTTTATAAATGATCTCAAGATAGGTTCTGCTGTACCCCAGTATGGGAGCATCAGTGGCTACAAGCACATCTTCTGTCTGCAATAATATTTTGTTTGATTTGAGCGAGTTCCACATCGTTAATTCATATATTATAAAATAGGTTTTGTATATATATTATAAATAAACATTGTGGCTCTAGATTTCAGTTACTAGATAAATGAAAAATATTAGAATTTTTTAAAATATTTTTTTTTCAGATTGTTCAGCTTTATTGTATTATCATGCGGTTTTAAATTTATTCCTGTTTTCGTTTCAGCCTTTCCTCATTGATGGTTTCAAGTTTGACCTGCGACTATACACCTTAGTCACTTCCTGTGACCCATTAAGAATTTTCCTGTTCAAAGATGGACTCGCAAGATTTGCCACAAACAAATACACAGAACCAACTCACAGTAACATTGTAAGTTCTGTACATCAAAAAGTACTCCAGATGCATATTTGCATATTTTACCCCTTTGAATTGAAGAAATATGCATGACATTGAGCAGTAGTTAAACAAAAAATCAAGTATGGCGTATGTTTGTTTGTAATCTTGCTAAGTGATCTTTTACCAATCGAAAAAAAAATGAATACTCAGTTGAAACATTTGTCAGTCATATGCAATTTTGATTATGAAGAGAGAGGACTTAAATAGGCCTTGCCTGTAGTCCGATCCTTTTAAGTTTTTTCTTCTGAATAAAATATTGTTTAAACTTAAACTAAAAAAGATTATGAATATTTGTCCTATAACTTCTTATTCCTTATTACTGTATTTTATTTATTTTCTTTTTCTTGTTACAGGATAATGTCTACATGCATTTAACAAATTATGCAATAAACAAGCACAGTGAAGATTTCGTACGAGACGATGAGGCGGGCAGTAAACGGTAATTTATGATTTCTGTTCTAGATTTAATGAAAAACGCCATTTGTATTAGGATGGATTAGGAATGAGTGATGAATATTTGTAGATATGATATTATACAAGATGTATGTCAGTGGAAATCAAAAAGCTTTGACAGATTTAGAATAAAGTAGAACTTTGCTATTAAGACCATCTAAGTGACTAGCTAAACTTTGTTTGATTTGTGAGATGGTCCCCTAAGGGAGGTTGAAAATGCTTAGAATAATTATAAACAAACTGAAATTCGATGGTCTTGTAAAGAAGGTGTGTTCTAGTATGCTACAGTAATTAGGTGAGATTCCATTATACATTATTATCTGCTTTGTGATATAACATTCAGATACTAGTAACTTATACAAGAAAATGATTCGTAATGTTAGATTTTTAAAAAAAAATTCATGACAGTTTCTTTTGTTACCTGTTTGCATGCCTATACATATTGAGACCTGAATTTTATTTTCTGCTTTTCCCTTTTTTCCAGACGAATTAGTACAATCACAAAATTTCTCAGAGACAAGGGATATGACATTGACAAGATGTGGAATGATATTGATGATGTCATAATTAAGACGCTAATTTCTGCTCACTCTGTTCTCAAACACAACTACCGCACATGTTTCCCCAACCATGTTAAAGGCAGCGCATGCTTTGAGATCCTGGGGTTTGACGTCTTGTTGGATCGTAAACTACGGCCACAAGTGTTAGAGGTAAAATTCTGTTTTGTGATTGTTTGATTAAGTTTGGCTGGTTTTATCCATTCATCATGGTACATCTACCATAGTTCTTTACAGTGATAAGTATCATAGGACTATCGTGCAATTTTTTTTAGGAAAGTTGCAAAAAGCCTGAATCCCTGCAAGTCAGTAAGACTATACAAGGAGAGCTGAAAATATTTATCAGATACAATGAAACTTCACCCAAAGATTTCCTCACATTGATTAACCAATGTCATTATGTTGGTTTGAGTCTAAGATGAGACCTGACTGGTTTGCTGTCAATTTAGATAGCTGAAGCAAATAGGAAAAATAGAAGGTCATGTCAAGGCTCAGTTGGTAATAAAGATTGTTCACTCCGTTGAATTATATTTTTAGCATTGTTCAGGGCTGGTCACTATAAAACCTAAGAAATTACTTAAGTCTGAGAATTTTTCTCGCCTCCAACTACTCAATCGGTATTCTCAGTAATAGCTAGAGTTGATTAATTTCTTAGACATAAGTGGATTCTCAAGTTTTATGATACCAGGTTCAGACGTTGTGCTGTTACATTATTGTTCATGCTGAAAATGATGTTACTTACAATTTGATAGAAAAATAACATAAAAGTAACTTCTTAACAATTTTTACCTTTCAGGTCAATCATTCTCCAAGTTTTAACACAGACTCTGACCTAGACAGAGAAATCAAAGGTGCTTTGGTGTGGGACTCTCTTAATTTAGTCAACTTTGGTGCTTGTGACAAACGGAAGTGTATAGAGGAGGAGAAACGTAGAATCAAAGATCGATTATTAGGACGAGGTGTTAAAAAAGAGACAAGGTGGGTACACTGTTACTTACTTCCTCACCATGACACCATTTGCATATAGGACAATGACCTTGTTACTGTTTCTGTAACAATTAATTTTTTACAAGTTAGAGTTGTTAGCCCCAAGTTCAACCCCCTATGCCAGTAGTTTTACTGTTAGGGTGTCCTTCCCTTTGTCATAGGTTCTAGATATTAAAAGAGGACAGAGACTCACCTCTTGCCATTGTCACTTAGCTATTGAAGTATTTCCAGCGTCACCATGAGGACATGGGACATGTGACTTGCTCGCAGAACTTATTTGAGACGATGAGCATTAACTCAGAGTTTTCAGTGGTGATACTAGTGGTAAAAGTATCAAAGTCCTGTAGCAAAACAACATTTGATCCCAAGATACACTGTAAGATTCTATCAATGAATTGGATTCGGTAGAATTCTCACACAGAACAACAGGGTTAGCAGTGGCTCAGTTGTTTGCATGTCCACCTTATGATTGTGATTACCTTTCCCTGTCCTCTGATGATAAAGTAAAAACTGAGTACCCATTGCACATTAGGTATCAGCACGTGAAAGAACTCCCACTGCTCCATGACCATAAGTTCTAAGCACAGGCCTAATTTGTTGCACTTCACCAAAATAGTTGATTTCTCCATAAAATGAAAGATTCTTGAGTGGGACATAAAAGACATTACAATTAACTGACAATTGAAATAATTCTTAATTTTTCAGAGAAGAGTTAGATTTAGCACAAGCACAGTACCTTGAAGTTCTAGAACGGTATGAAAATAATCACTTGGGTAATTTCCGACGAATATATCCTGGACCCAACAGTGACAAGTACGACAAGTACTTCCACAGTAGCGGAACCCTGTTCCAGGAAACTGCTGCCTTCAAAGCCAGGAGTGAACTTGCCAGGTTTGAAATCTGTCTCTTTGCCTGCCTCTGTCTCTCTCTCTATGTCTTTTCGTCTACATGTGTCTCACATCTCACAGGAAGGGAAGTAACTCATACATTTGTAGTGATTATTGCTCTTTTCAGTGAACCTAAACAAAGGATTCAATTATGTTTTCTACTCTCTAAAACAATGATTGTTCTATTGAGATCTACAAATAATTTTTAAGAAAATCTTTTCATATGACCTTTAAGTAAACTGAGCTTGAAGACCTTATCATAGACATTCTTCACAGAATGACGACTTTGTCATTCATATTTCAATCAACTCAATTCAATTTACAGACAACAGAGAGATGAGATAGCTCGTAAAAAGGAAAAACTAGAATCGATGTTAAAAGGTAAACGGAACTTTACCAATGGCTTACGGCCAGAGAGCCCCAACAGCAGAAGGCGTAGATCACTGAAACGGTCAACAATGCCAACGAGAAGACTGACAAATGGCAGAAATTTGGAAGTGAGTGAAGTTTGAAATAATTTCTAAGATCTTTAATACTTTCCATTCCTACTTTTTCAACTTTGAGGACAGCTTCTTCTTTTAATCTTTCATGCCAAGAAATTTCTTTCTGGGATTAAAAAAACTTGTTAATTGCACTTTTTTCATACTCTTATTTTACAAATTCTTCTGTTCTTGACAATTTCATTTTACTTCAATTTTAAAACTCTTAATTCTTCAGGTTTGTTTAAAATTTCCACTAGTCAATCGTCCAGACTCTCAGGTATTTCTGAGTTTTGTGCAAGTTTTTTTTTGTTGATGTTAACCTTCCCGTTTGGAACTAAAAATACCCGATCAATTAAAAAAAATTATGACAACACACAAAAATGAATATAAAACACCTAATTGATATCCCTTTGAAAAATCACCTGATTGCAGTTACCAGTTAATTTGTTGCAAAGTCACACTATCTATGTTGTTTGCTGTATCCATTATACAGAGTTTTACACCAAAGAATATTTGAATTATTATTCATAAAAAGAAAAATTAAGTTTGACGTAACAGAATTCTGAAATTAACATCCAACCCTACCTCCCCTCCCATTCAATGAATATTCCTTATTGATCTAACATTTGATTATATATACCAACTTAATACATATGCAGACATCTGTGTGAACATGTACATATTCATGTTCATATGAGTTATTTTATCTTTATTCACCTATATTGTTAATTCTATACAGAAACAAATGTTTTGTGAATGCTTTCTGATAATCTTTGAATTCTACCCTCCCCCTCAAGATTTAAATAAAGAGAGGGCTCTAAGAAGTTGGGATTACTTGTGCCCAATTCCCTTTGCCTTTTTGAGCAATAGAGTATGTTCAAACTAAATTAAAAAAAAGAAGAAAACAAAAGTCTGAAGAATTTTTAGTTCTTTTGCACATGGACTGTCTTTCTCTGTGTGTATGGATTGTTTTCAAATGATTTTCTTTTGCCCACCTCTGTCTAACAGCAATAGTATGCCTGTGTTACCTGCTTCAGGTCATAATACTTTCAAGCTTTTCATGTATTTTGAGGTTGACTCTCGATATACTTGGATGAATTTTGAATTTATAGCATAGGAAAAGTGATGATGATATTTAATCTTTTGACCCGTACCATCACATTTGATCTTTACTGTATTTCTAAAGCTTTCATTGTACCATATTTACACAGTAGAACCTTGCTTGTGGGACCACCTTACTGTGTCAAAACAGACAGATTGGTTAGATGAACCATCTGTGTTAGGCTCTGCATTAATAATATACAGTCAACTCTGCATACAACGAGATCACATGTGACGAGGTACCGGTTGCTACGAGATTTCTGTTCCAGGTGCACTTTCCATGCATTATATTTTAATTTCGAATAATGAAGATCAGCTATAACAAGGCAAATATCTTTCTCCCTTCAACCTCTTTATATGTGGAGTTGACTGTAATTCCAGTTGGACTTATATTTTAAGACCTTTCTTTTGCCACTAATTTATTTTCAACAGTAACCTGGATATCCTTTTGAGAGACATTAACCTTGTAGTAATTTGCTGTCATATGGGAATGTCCATGTATCACAAACCCATCTTGTATTTATTATGATACCTCCCTCCCTTTGCAAGCAAAATTGGGGGGGGGGGGGGGGGGGGTGTATATAGGAATTACCATTTCCTGTTCCTGTTCATCCAGTTAAGACGTTCTGAAAGCAGTTTTCTCTTGCAGTATATGGGATAGGGCTTTATATTTCATACATTCCTTCATCATGTGAAGTACTCCATTTTGGTACCAGGACATTAGACATGATTTGCACCTGGATAGACCCAGGCCACTTAATTTTTGAAGGAAAATGAAAGTGTCTAGAATTGAGTAAGATGGTCGACTGGCTTGGTTCTACTGTATATATCCTGCAGTTACATGTAGCCAGGGATTTCCCCAGGTTCTAAAGTCATGGGGATACCAACAATATTGACATTCCACCATCCAATGGTGGTGGCAGGAAGACAGAATTTTGATGCTTGTTGTTATGAGGTGGTCGTTAAGTGTGGTTCCACTGTATTTCTGTCATTGAAACAAGACAGATGATAAAATCAAACATGCAAATTGTAAATACATGTGTTCTTGCAATGAGGCCATTTATAGAAAGTATCAGACCTTATTCAATCGTCATACAGCCTTAATCACTTGCTGGGGAGATCCCTGGTTCAATACAGTTGAACCTGTCTCAAAAGACCACTGTTGTGAGAGACTACCTCTTGAGAGATCACTTATAAGAAAACATGTTTTTCAATAATCATATGAATAAAACCTGTCTTGAGAGACCACCTGTCTTGAAAGACCACATTTGCATAGCAGAAGGGGTGGTCTCTCAAGACAGGTTCTACTGTAACGCCTTGTAACAGATTGTAATAATGAAGGATGTAGGTTTATAATCTTCAACAGGTGTCATTACAATTCCCTCATGTTACTAGTGCAGACTTAGAGGTATATGTTTGGTGTACCTACTTATTTATATATCGCACATACGAGTGGCTTCTAATGTTGCTTATTTTGACTTTCTAACATACTACATATACTCTCTTCTAACCTTTCCCTCCTTAAATCATTTCCCAAATGATGTTTTCTCTGCACCCAATTCATTTAGATCTGCCACTAGATACTGTTAAAAAAGATCTATTGACATTTTAAATCTTTTTTTTTTATCCTCTCTTTAGTTACAAATTTTGTCCACCATGAAGAAAAAAGTAAAAAAGAAAGGCTTTTTGAGTTTAAAGATGATGTGAATTTTGCTACGTAATACATTTATCAGTTTATGGCTATTTGCTTCCAACTGAATATTATTCAAGGTGATGGGGTCTCCAATTTTTACTTCCATTTGACGTGGTTTTGTTTGTGATAGCTTGTGATACATGAGCATGTTTTGTGATTTTGCATAGCAAAGCAGCATGCTGGAAATTAAAGACTGAATCAGTATCCCTGTTCAAAGAGAGTTATACTTTGGTCAAGATAATCCCTCACCCACCCATCTCTGCCCCACCCATCCTCCCCTACCCCCATGAAGGGGATGCATATTCATTATAGTTCTAAATTATACTGTAGAAAAATTTATAACCCAAGTTGTCATCATTTTTGTAGATTTGTATGTAGGTCTATAACCTTTTCAATACCTAACACAAAAAGAGGTTGGAATAGATTACTTATAGGGGTAAGAGGTCATCAAAAATCAATTTCAGCTTGACTTAATATTTGTTTTTTTGGGAAGAAGGGTCACATTCGTTCTTTGGAAATTTGAGGATAATATCTGTGGTGATAGGTTACCAATAATAATGTCCTTTATTAAAAAGCAATAAAATATTGTGAAAAGCTGCTGTGAAGTCTTGCTATACAGACCATCAAACTGATTGGCTCAGAATGGTCTGCTTACCTAGGCAATATCTTTTCTTCATGAATTACAAAAAATTTCCTGGTCTTTTCCTGGTCACATTTTAGCAATGGTTTCCATGGCCACCACATAAAATGGACACCACCCTTTAAGAAAGTTTGATTCATACATGTTCCATGAAGCAAGAAAAAAATATTGTTTACAAAGCATAGATCTTATGACGAAAAACTGAAACTTTTGTGGCTCTTATTTTAAGGTGGTCTCCCAAATTATGTGGTCTGTATACAAGACTCCATAGTAGTATTCTGGGAGTCATGGTTCCACATTTGAGTCACCACAGAGAATACCACTAGCAGCACATGCGCAAATTGCTTCATAATCGCTTTATGAAGATTGTTCAAATTCAGATTATATGTTTAAGACTGCAACTACGAAACTAATTCACAAAACATTTACCCCCCTCACCTGTCTTTGTGATTTTAACGTTTATTCACTGCACTCATAATTTTCATTTCTACCTGGAATTTGATTTCTTTCTTGTATCTTTAAGTGGCATAGTCTTAGTCATCTAATTGCACTAAAATGGCACTAATACCAGTACTTCTAGAAAAAATAATAATATCACTTTTGCCGACAAACTTTTTTCCCAAGCGTCCATATGAAAGAAAATGGTTTAAAATTCATATTATTCTTGGATTGTAATCATGCAAATTCATTCCTCCTCTCAGGTCATGGGAAGCGAGTCTGGGAGTAACTTGTATGATGAGCCGATCGATACCTTAAAACCACTGGACATTCTCGAGGAAGAGGAACTCGAGCGAATCAGCGGTTTACTACAACGAGACAATCTAGTGCGAGGTTTGGGGATCGTGGAGCACGTGTATAGACTATTACACTGTACCCCGGGTACAATGGGCGTTCTCAAATCTGACACGAGACCTCTCCCTCCACCCCTGGTACGTATGATTTTTTGAATTTTAATTTATCCTGTAATTATTCGAAAATATTCATCAGAAAATCTACTTTTGCATAGATCATTGATATTTTTTTCCTATTGTCTAATAAAGACTTGCATTTTATGGGTTTTATATACCAGTATTCCCCTTTTACATCGAAACAAATTTGAAACAGAATAGAATTTTTGAATTGTATAAGATTCTAATCCAATCATGTTGATGAAAGGTATGTCTTTATTTTTGTTGTTGACATAATTCTCAAATTTGAGAATTATTGATATGAAAATAGGGAACTTATTCTCAAATACAGAATGTCTTTCTTTATGCTCAAGGTTTTGAGAAGTGAATATCAAACCTTAAAGCTGATATCCATATTTGAATTTAGAAGTTTTTTTTTGTTTTTGTTTTTTTTGTTTTTTTTTTGTATTTGTCTTTAGTAACCATCCAAGAATTTAATGACGTATGTAGTTGAGATAGATCTGTAGGTAATTTCTTTTCCTCCATCCGGAATCGAAACCTAAATTAACTTTTTTTGTGTTCACATTTCCATCAGCCTCATCACTTTCAGGTAATTTATGAAATGCATGCCTTAATCCAATAGTAACCTGTTATAGACAAAAAGAAAATACCTGTGACAGCAACAAAATAGTTATAATAATAAAAAGAAAACATAATTGAGAAATTTGTAGAAATATGCAAAGCAATATACAGTCTAACCTGGCCTTCCTGACTTAGTGGCTACATGCT
This sequence comes from Pinna nobilis, assembly GCA_016161895.1. Lineage (NCBI taxonomy): Eukaryota > Metazoa > Mollusca > Bivalvia > Pterioida > Pinnidae > Pinna > Pinna nobilis. The sequence goes on along the minus strand of JACSZP010007442.1, from coordinate 2,970 downwards.
TGCCTTTTAATCGTGAGGTCATGGGTTTGAATCCATGTCACTCTGTGGTTGACCGTCCCTGTCATTCAGATGGGACAGTAAAAACCGAGGTCCCGTGTCAAAGTAGTTGTGGGGCATGCTAAGGCAGGTTAGATTGTGTACATGTATACAAAGAACTGCATGGGAGAATTTTTGAAGTCTAATATGCATGAGAACATAACCATTGAAAAAAATCAATTTTCAAAAAAAAAAAACTATATTAGTTAGTTGTGTTACTAAGTTACTAGTCCTGGCTCAAATCGAATTTAATACAAGTCACATTTAGTTGGATTCCTGTAGCCACCAGTGTCATTCTAAGTACCCATCTTCTTTAAGAGAGGAGGAGTTTCTTATTGGTTTATCACTTCTCTTTCTTGAATAAGCCAATATCCGTCAACAAAAATGGGAAGCCTGCGGCCTCTCTCTATCCCCCCATTCACAAATTATACAAACCTTCTATGGGTTAGAAGTACAACAGAAAAAAACCTTATTATTGATAATATAGGGTTAGTGCGTATCTGATAAAGAACTTGGAAGATTTTCACAGCACTTAACCCTTTCACCACTGCAGATTGTAATAGACTTGTCCAATACAACAGAAAAGAGCATACTACCTTGATTCTTAGGGGTGAAAGGGTTAATAAATTAGTGTCAAACTGTGCATTTGTGCAATGGGAATGTAGGTATAAAGGAAAATGTTACCTTCTTCTTTGCATCTGTGTTCATCTCCATACACATAATTGATTTACATTATAATTATTTACAAATGTAAAATATCACTTTACTACCCCTGTGGAAAATACCGATACAAACTATCTCACAGTGTTTAAGTGATATGTTATTTTCAGTGTAAAAATATTCAATTTACTTATGTAAATAACAGGTATACATACAAAACCCACTTGTCTCAAGGCCCGGGTCTCAGGTAATTCAGAATTTTGTGACGTTATTTATGTACTTGGGTCATTTAAATCGTGCATGATTTATAGAAAAAATGTTGGTCAACATAGTGACCACCCATTCCAAAAGGGATAATGCCTCTTTGCTTGAATACCGTTTCGTTTGATTTTTGAAAATTTTTCTAGAAGTTTTAGCAGAAAAATAAAAAAGGATAAATGAATATATTTTTAATGGGTTTAGACTTGAAATATTACCTAAAAGTATAGTCAGCCAAAATAAATTTTGAAAAACAAAAACAGAATCTACAAAACGATAGAAATTGATTTTTTAGATCTTTTTGTAGTTTTAAATTTCTGTTTTACAAAATTGCCCTCACTATCATGCAGAAATTGATTTTTGCAAACAATTTTTCTATGAACCAGTTCAGATTAAATGACTAATGTTCAAGTTCACTGTAACACAAGTTCTGCATTAGTTTTCTATGTTCACATCACCAAGGATTTTTATCCTACAATCAAATTTTGCATTTGGAAAAAAAACATTGCTTTGGCCAGAATAAATGTTAAGAAAATGAAAGAAAAAATCCTAATTTGAATGATCAAGTCTCAAGGGTTTAAATGAAATGTCTGTTCAAATCTCCAATTCCATTCACTATTTTAAAATGTTCTTGTTAGTTTCACATTTAGCCAGACATCAATACTTGAGCAGTTCACAGTTCATGAATATGTATTAGTGCACGATATCTGATGACTTTTTTGCACTTTTTATGAAATTCACAAGTTAACAAGTTGTCAAGTTTCTCTTCAGTAAAACTTTGCTGCAAAATGTATTTGTTTTACTGAATCACATTTTTGTAGAATATATTACTTGTTCTCTCTAGATATATAGAATTTAAAAAACATGTATTTAAATAACAACCTTACTATTGTTTTAAAAACCCAGCATTTTCCCTTTATTTCATCAATGAAATCACAATCTTTTGAATATATATGTATACCTGTATGTACATGTATATATATACAAGCCAGATAAAGTAAGCTACGGGCAGCTGTGGCTCATTGTTTAGTGTGTTCACCTTCTGACTGTCAAGTTGTGGATTCAAATCTATGCTGTACTGCGGTTGGCTGTCCTGGTCCTTCAAATGAGATCGTAAGAATCAATGTCCTATGTCACATCAGATGTCTGCATGTTAAAGAACCCACCCTTCACAATGGTCTTAAGTGCAGAGCATAGGCCAAATTTGTAGCCCTTCACCGGCATAAATTGACGTCTCCATATAAGTAACAGATTCTTGATTTGGACGTTAAACAACAATACAATTGATACAAGCAAATTAGATAAAGCAAGGGGACATAACTCTGCAGTTTCAAATACTGAACTTCTAGTTCTCACACTGTATAATTTGTAGGCAAGCACATGTAGTTTACAAAACTCAAGACCAAATACTGAGAAGGCCACAGTTTTAACAACGGTATGAAGAAAAAGTTTGACATATAACTTCTTATGATACTCGTCACTCTTTTACATATAGTCATACATATGGTGTGTTTATTTTCTGGTGTATCTGTCGCTACTCTCATCTCTTAGTCTTATACTTAAAATGCACGTCTGCTAGAGTACAATATGTAGCAATTATGCTTAGAAATTATTTTGATTTCCTTTAAGAAATTGACCGAATCTGTTGCAAAATTTTTGTTACAAAAATGTCGACAACTAGAAATTTATATTGGATAAAATATACAAGTTAGATGTTCATTCAGAGGCTCAAGTGAGAGCTAATACTTGAGTTTTTGCCTTAAGATCCAAAATATGAGGATGTAAGTCCTAATGGTTCCATTACTTGTTATTCTTATCATTTTGATAAGGCAGGTGTCCCTTACCACAGTAGGTTTTGACTAGTTTAAGGGGCCCTCGTGGCCGAGTGGTTAACATGTTCGACTGCGAATCAGAAGATCCGGGTTCAAGCTGCGTCAGCGCCACTCCGCAGTTGGCTGTCCCTGTTCTTCAGATGAGACAGTAAAAACCGAGGTCCCATGTCACAGGTGTTGGCAC
>JACSZP010007431.1:0-19702 GCA_016161895.1 Pinna nobilis | reverse complement strand
ACTGTGGGGTCAATGACCCCTGACTCTCAGCTCCTAGTGGAAACCCTGAGGGTGAGCCCTGCAGACTATTTATGTCACATGATCATTTGGCCCAATACATAAACTATAGTCTGGTCCATTTTTCCTCAAAGAGTGGCAGGAAAATCACATTTTCTATGCAGGTGCACTTTTACTCCTCTCTTTGAGGAAAAATGGAACAGACTACTTCTTCTTTACTGGTTCAGATCGACTGGGCACTGTATAACTAAAGAATTTACTAAAGTCAAGTAATCATCTCAGCTCGAGCTTCCCAGCCAATCAGAATTCAAGGTTAGCTTGAGTTGAGTAAATTCCCAGACTTCAGTAAATTCATAAGTTTTATGATGCCAGCCCTGATATTCAATGCAAGATTGTTAATTCAGTTGTTCTGAGGCAAACTATACTCGATCAGATACAAGAAGTAGCACTAGCATGTCGGACGTAACTGGCATACAAAAGGAAAACCTTGAAGATCTACACTTTCAGTCTTGAAATGTATCTTCTGCATTAGTTTCAGTCTGTAGTTATTGTGTAGCAAAGGCAGGATTCTCTGCTTCATTATTTTTACAAAATTTCTGTAATATTTTGTCTGCATTGAGCAGATACAGATTGCATAAAAATTTGATTTATGATAAATTCTGAAGGATGATAGTCATACTGGTATACAGTGAAGAATCTTGAATGCCAAGGTCTGACATTGGAATTTTTGTTTTCACTATCTCATTCATGTAATCAGTGAAAACCAATCCTGCCATAATCCTGACTCCCTTGACTGAGTGGTCTACTATTGCACTTCACATCTTATGTGATTCCTTGTCTTCATCTTTTATAACCAGAAATAAAAATTTTTAGATTTGAGGCAATAGACCTGTAAAATGGCTGGTGTAGATGAAGCAATGGAAGAGCAGTTGTTGGGTGGACATGATATGGTAGCAGTCAGTTTTGATTCCGATAATGAAGATGGCGATGAGAAGAAAGGGGAAACAACTGAAGAAGCACAAAAGAAGGATGAGAATGGAGGTGATTATAATTTGTATTCATGCTTTTCTAAAGAACATTTTTTTGCCTGATATCAATATATACTGACTGTAGAGTTTTTAGGATTTAAAATGCTATGTAGGATTTAATGTAAGCTAGTAGTTTTGTCTAAATTGTTGTTGACAAAGAAAAGCCTTTGCTACAAATGTTTTGTGGTATGTGAGAACATTTAGTTGAAAAGAAAAATGAATATTTCTTGATTTTTTATTTATCATCATTGTCAATGCAAGTTCATTAAGTCAAAAAAAAGAAATTGATAATGAATATGATACGTTAATATAAAGAATTTTAAATCTAAATCTAAAATCTAATTTGACTTGACTATGATTTGGGACACATATTCTACAGTAAAACAACAATCCATGAAATAATTCCTGAAAATGTTCGTATTATCCAGGCAATATGGAAGTGACAGAAGAAAATCCTGATGCAGAAGCAAAGGAAGGCGATGGAACTGATGAGAAAAAGGGTGAAGGTGAAGATGGTGACGACTCGGCTGATAAAGGCAAACGAGAAGAGGAAATAACTATACTTACACAAGGTAACAGGGTGGGAAACTCCGCTATCACTGTGAGAGGATGCTTATGCAATCACCCATTCATTGTTTTCTGGACAAATATCAGGATGTTCATTTCTTAATGATGATAACTAGAATGGCCAAACATGCACACATGATGCTTTGTGTGAAGTTGGAATTAAAAGTATACTTGTTCAGGCGACAACTCATTGAGAAATTCCCTTGCCCCTAGATTTTGATTTTCATGTGTTTGTTCATTTACAATTAACACCTACAGGGGTTTACCTGGCATCTTAATTCTAGGGGTCCCTTGGACTTCCTACAGTTTTCTTTGAGGGTCCAATCCATAAGTTTAAGAGTCCACAATTTATAATTCATTCAAAATTTCATGTATACAAGTAAAACAAACATGTTATCTGTATGAATACATGTACCATTTCTAGTCTTTAAGTTCAAGTTTGATAGTAGATTATATAAGATGGAGATGAAAGTGGGAAAAGAAATTTTTTTGTATCATGCGTCCAAATGGATGCACATTTAAAAAAAAAATGGGGGTACAAATGACTTTTTTAGGGTCATATACTCGCATTTTGCGAGTCCAGTAAATCCCTGCACCTGTCAAAAATTGATCAAAAGACATCCAAATACAGTGATCGATGTGAGTTGTCAGATTTTATTGGCTTCAAGCTGAATGTTAATAAGTCTTGTTGCAGTTAAGTAAAAATTATGACTGACTAAAAGCTGTATGCTTATCTAAAACCTTGACAAATGTGACTTGCCTGTGGCAGACAAGAACATGTTTAAGATTCACTTGCCTGGACCAGTTTTTTTTTTCTGGTACTGTAGGGCAGGAAATTGGTTAGATTTTTTTATTAGCCATAAATTGAAGTAGCCCACGCCAAGTTTAAGGAGTCTGTTTTTGTTTGCACATTTTGTGAAGTTAAAAAAAATAGATTAGTTGACCATACTTGCCAAGTTTCCCCATAAATCGGGAGACTCTATATTTATGTAAAATCTTGAGAATTTCTTGAGAAAAAATGCATGTCTCTCCCATAAAATACTTAATTTCACAAGCAATTCTTAGTAGACTTGATTCACCATACAGGCAAACTCGAAAGAAAAATTTGTTGGCCTGGTAGCATTTCCATTCGCCATTGGTGAACATGGGATTGTTAATTTCCAGTCCTGCACTGATAGTATTGGTGTTAAATAGACATATCTCAATATCAGAGTACTCCCATTTACTCAGTAATCCTGTGATTACTCTGTGAATTTAATGTGACTATGCTTAATTGATTATTCCTATCATGTAGTACTTACATATCATTGAAATGGTTCTGTATGTACAAAACTGCAAAACACCAACACTGATGGTAAGTTGGTTCAGTTGTACTCAGACTTATAGCTTGTTTTCTCTACTTACAGTTGTAAGAGGGCCAGTGAGGATGTCTGTTGTACTTATTAAAGACCTTGGCAATCATGATCTGCAGCAGATATTACACAGATGTACTAAGGCTAGTCTGGAAATGGAGAAACGCAGAGGGTATGTACCGACGGTATCTATCTAATGGTGTATATAAGAGTGTCAAAGTGATTCTGTTTATGAATCTTTGTTTTAAAAAAAAGATACCGTATATTATTCTGTATTAAATACCTTGGGGGGGGGGGGGGGTTACATTTCCCAAAAAGGGGCCATTTTATTAAAGTAGTGATAATCACAACATTGTCTCTTGAAGCACATGAAAATTTGACAGTTTTAGGTATGCACCATAAAAAAATTACTGGTCCCAACTCGATTCATTTGCATCAATCTTTATCAAATTTGTCACAGTTTTCTTTGTTTTAAAGAAAATACTTATGTACAATTTATTTCTCCCTGAAAGCATATTACATGTAGTAAATTGACCTCACAATACTCACACCTAATGTCCATAACATAAGTGAACGAATCTGTTAACCATGTGGGGTCGTTGTTGACCGAGTTTTAGAATGACATGCATACCGATTCTGAAAAGCAATGGTGTGCTATTTTATTTTGAAGGATTCAGTTTGGATGAACAAGATATCACTATAAGCTAAGTGATGAAGTTCTAGATAATTTACTTGATTACTTAAATCATCTAGAGATTGGTATCTGCAAAAGTGAAACAAAAATTCTAGTTCTAGTGACGATTGTGATAGCACAGGATACTGTGATGTCCCGTTAGCCTACATTGACTTATCCGTGGTATCAGATTTAGATTGATTTATATGGTGCCAATAGATGATTTGGATATTAAATGATAAAATTCGGTGTTGACAATTTTTATGCCCCCGTGATCGAAGATTGGGGGGCATATTGTTTTTGGCCTGTTTGTCTGCACACATGGTTTCCATCAGGTAACTCAAAAACTTTTCATCAGATTTGAACAAAATTTGGTGTACAGCTTTATATCCAATTATGACTGAAATCCGCCAATATTTGCCAGAGTTACAGGACTTTTAAATTGTAAAAATAGGTCATTTTTCCATTTCCATCAAATAACTTGAGATTTTTTCATCAGATTTGAACAAAATTTGGTGTAAGGCTTTATATTAGTAAGATCTCGGATGAGTTCGATAATGACCGAAATCCGTTAATATTTGCCAGAGTTACGGGACTTTAAAATCGTAAAAATAGGTCATTTTTCCATTTCCGTCAAATAACTTGAGATTTTTTCATCAGATTTGAACAAAATTTGGTGTAAGGCTTTATATCAGTAAGATCTTTGATAATGACAGGTATACGTCAATATTCGCCAGAGTTATGGAACTTTAAAATCGTAAAATAGGTCATTTTTCCATTTCCGTCAAATAACTTGAGATTTTTTTCATCAGATTTGAACAAAATTTGGTGTAATGCATTATATCAGTAAGATCTTGGATGAGTTTGATAATGACCAAAATCCAGTAATATTTGCCAGAGCTACGGGACTTTAAAATTCGTAAAAATAGGTAATTTCTCTGTGTCCGTCAAATGGCTTGAGATATTTTTATTTGATTTGAACAAAAGTTGGTGTATTGCTTTATATTAATAAGATCTCAGATGAGTTCGATGATGTTTAAAATCAACTATTATTTGACGGAGTTATGGGACTTTAAAATCATCTGGATAAGTAATTTCTCCATTTCTGTCAAATAGCTTGAGAACACATTTCAGTGTAACTTGTATTTTCTGACACATTGCTTTCATATTTGGCACATGTATCACTAATGACAAGACATTTAAAAAGTGCCATTTATTTGGTTGTCTTAGCCTTCACAAATGGCTTACCACTTGGGGGCATAGTGTTTCTCAAACACATCTTGTTTAAGAAACTGAAATTTGCAGAAATTTGAACTGAGTTTTCTTGAAAATGTTGTTTCATTTTGTGTTGAGCATATTTCTGATTTGTCAAAGGGGGCGGGGCGTCTAATAAAGAATATACAGTATCTCCACTCCTACACCTCATCTTTTCTGGCTCATTATGATAAGACCAGTTAAACGGTTATAGTTTTGGAGTCCCCTTGGGTCTTTCCCCAACCCCATTGTAAAAAAAAAAAGTTCAAAGGGGATTATGCAACCAAATATGTTTTTCTCAATATTGTTATATGAAAAGGGGTGCTTATAGCATGTGTGTTGTGTAAATTTATCGTCGACAGACAAATGAACTGCCAAAAAAGTGTTTACTCAGATGGTAGATGTCAGAGGTGTTGGGCATTAGATTTATATACTCATAAGTAATTATTGGTCTCACGAAGGCATATGCCATATAGATGTTAATAAGGAATTCATTTAATTTTTTTAGGACATTGACATTGTGGTTTGAACCCAGAAGATCTGTTGGTGCATTGGCCATCTTGAGAAAACTTGCAAAACTGAAACTAGCAGGAGAAGATTTCAAAATGGAATGTCCAAAAGCACTAGCTTCATTGCTTGGTATGTACTTATTTAGTGATGCAACATATTAGTAAATGAAATTAGCTAAATTGTTTGAAATGTCTTGTGAGCAAGACTGTTTACTATTTCATAATTTTCTTACTGTTTCCCAATTTCAGTCTTGAGATATGAATCACAGATTTACTTTGGCCAATTATACAAGTCTAGTGCTCTTTTACAGAAAATCCAAAAGTTTGAGCCTTGCAATTAGATTTCCTGTCCTTTAGATGAGACAGTGAAAAAATAATTTGTCATTTTATTACCTGTTGAAAAGTGTGTAACATAATAGTTGTTTATTTGGATGTCTTCCTTGAAGCAAGTTAATAAACACTAGGTATTGTCAAACCTAAAAGAATGAAACAGACAGCCAACCATCAGACAGTGATTTGTTATCTAAAAAATAATATAAAATATTGCAGACAAAAACATATTTCATGACATCTTACTGTTCTAACAATCATAGTACGAGAAGAGCATAACAATCCCATTAGAGCTGCAGCGAAAATTGTGTTTCTTACCTCTGACCTGAATCGCAAGTAGCAGTCAGAATTGAATTGGCTTCAAAAAAGTCTATCATCTAACTATTTTACCATTATACTTTGAATACTTTCATATGTGTAAACAACAAACATTGCTATTCACCTTTATGTTTATTGCAGTTTTCTCCTGAGTGATTTAAATTTAGGTCAAGATAAGATGTTTATATTATGTCATAACAAATGCAAGGAAAAAAAAGATATTTATAGAAAATCTATCATAAAAAACTCAAATAAAAAAAAAAATTGAATCGAACATTAAAATCAAAATCGAACTGTGTTGGAGAGTAATTGGTAATTCCATAGTAACCCTGAGCTTGAACCCCAATTCCACCTGATCCCACCCAACCCCATAACCTCATGTGAATTGGACCACTCGTTGGTTAATTCACCATTTATCAAGAGCTGCCACCCACATTCACCTGAGAGAGAGAGAGAGAGAGAGAGAGAGAGAGAGAGAGAGGTTCATCACCTGTTACCTTTCTTCTGATTGTGTGAGAATGTTTACCAGCTTTACTATTGGAAAGCTGGTGGTTTCTTCCCCAGTACATTTATTATCTGTTTTCTTCTCCACTAAGAAAAATTGGTCACAACCATTTGATTGAAAGATTGTCAAGTGTGGCAAAAAGCATAATACAACAAACAAACAACTTCTTATTTGAACTAAGTTTCATATCAAATGTGAAACCAAGTTATTCTTATTTTTAGTTGAATTATAAGAATTGACTTTAACAATTTTGCTTTCTATTGAGAGGTAATATGGTTTTAAGCCCACTGATATTTCATTATGACACCCATGTACAGAAATGTATTTTAATCATTTGGAAGTATAATCTGTCTACACTTATTCCGAATTTCCTCCTCCATGACCAAAAACCGTTGATTCCAGGGTACTGCTCCCCTGAAATGATGTTGTATGTGCTTTAACTGTTTCATTAGAGACAATATTTATCTTTTACAGGTTCAGAGAAGATTAAGCTGAAGTATCCAGATGGTAAATCAGGTAAAGACAAAACATCCAAATGTTGTTTAACAATGAAATATTCTGACTATGACACACCTCTGTAATGAGCACAGATCAGACAGATTTACAATTACTGACCTGGACTACAGACTGATGAAAGGGAGGGGCAAGTGGGATGTACTGGTTAACTAGGTCTCTGATGAATCAAATATAAACAACTACCCGGTTATAATTAATCTGTTACAAGTACTTGCTGATTTTTTTTTTTTTCATAATATTTTTTTTTAAATCAGGACTAAATCTTAATGAGTCATTGAGAGATGACTGAAATGAATAAGTTTGTTAGACTCTCACCTTCGGAGATATTTTCCTGGATACCAAACTGCCTAAATATGTATTAGAGCAATGATATATATATGGACTTCGCGGAGAGGCACTATGCCTGATGATACATTGTTAATTATTAGATGATGTTCAGTATTTGTGCTTATCAGATGAGCAAATTGTTTTGTACATGGATTATCATTACTGAGCTTCATTCTTCATTCTTTTTATTCACAGAAGCATTTGTATTATAAAGTGCCATCTGTTGAAGATGATACTATTGTGGATCATGACCTGCTGAGCGGCATATATCACAGTGGAGTTACTCGTGGCACTGTGGACAGCACTATCATATTTTCAGTAGATGCTGTGGTGCTAGAGTAGCATTGTCAAAGTTGCCACAATGGTCTCTTTGGCATTAACCCTTTCATCCCATATTCATGCTTTGTCCTGTATTTTGGCAGTAGACCATTTCAAAAGTGTTCCTAGGGATGAAAGGGTTATCTTGTGATTTGTAGCTTGTGATTTTCAGGTCATAAAAATAAAACATTGTATATACACGACATTCCAAATGAAACTACTGAGGAAGTATTACGAGGCTTGTTTCCTGATGTTGCTAGTGTCCATATGCCATGTGATATTGAAAACGGAATTAAACTTGGGTAAGTTAGTTACCACAATGGTGACATTTTTGTTGTCTATCCATCTACAAATTTGGATGGCACAAAATTTATAACCAGAGGTTGAATCTGGTATCTAATATTGTATATCTGGAATGCAATTAAGACTGCTTGCTTTAAACTTCATGTTCTAAAGCCATGAATTAATGTCTCCATGCTACATATTTTTGTCACCATTTTTTCACATCTTATTTCACCTTTTTTTATTTAATAAAAACCTAGCAGAGTATGTGATACTTTTACAGTAAAAACTATGACCTTTTTGTGGCTTAGTTAATGGGATAGAATGTTTACTAATCCTTTAATACTCGAACCGCGATCAACTAGTTTAAGACAATATTAAAGATCAAATCATTTGAAGTGGTAGATTGAAAGGGTTTGAGCTTGATGTGTTGTCAAGTGCCAAATATAAACAGATGGTGGACATGTGTGTGGTTTGTCCTAGTCAAAGATATGGAAAAAAAAGGACTCAATTGTAGAAGAAAACGAATGTTTTAATAGCAATACTACGAATTTCGAGACTTGAGTTTTACCATGACAACAATTGCATTAGTGGAGGAAGAAAATTGCAAATTCATTATGATTCCACCAAGACAAATTTGAAAATGTTGGCTTATATGGGTTGTAAATGCCATGAGTTGTAAGTGCTCTGTTAGTTGAAATCGCATCAATGTTAATATTTCAGTCAGAACCAATTGGCTTCACTTTTTTCATAGGTGTTTAATAGAATATCTAGGGTATAGCCTTGTACAACAGTTGCTTATCTGTGAAAGTATTAATGTCCCTTGAATTCCTTTTTGGCAGTTAAAGAATCAGGTAAAAACATGAAACAATCAAGGAAAAAATATAAGTAGACCCTATTGGATTGTCCATTTTCATACCGTAGTTTAGTGTTGCAGATGGTTTTGTAAGCAGAGGCCTTTCCGTTATTTCACAGTTGTGTATTGGAGAAAATATTGGACGTTAAGTCACTTGACTTTACTGTTTAACGGTTGTGAATCTTGAAAACAAATAAAAATGTAGCCTTTTAATTTTACGTATTCACAGTTGGTAATTGGGAAAATTTTATAGGTAATGAATATTGAACCTAGAGTCATTGGCATTTCCAATTTCATAGTCTTGTATCAAAGAGACTGTTAAAGCAATAGTCTCATGGATTTGCTTGTTCTGAGTCATGTTTTGAGTGAATATTGAAGCTTGAGGTCGCTTAAAATAGAAATGTTGTATATTTACATCTTAAACTGTCTTATAACAAGGCAGGGAGTTAAGATTACTATTTGATACTTGCATTTATCATGTGTTTTTGACATAATTTGACCTCTACATTAGTACATTTATCATATATTTTAAGCACTAGGGGTCAACAGTTTCTTGTTGCCTTTTCTCAGAAATTTAGCACTATTCTTAATATGGAAATGATCTTAAATTGTTTATTTTTTGAACATATTTTTTCTTAAACTCTGTAGCAGCATTGATTTTCTGTTAATGTAATGTGGTTAGGAACATATAAATTGTCCAGTTGGAATTTGACTTCTTCCTTTTAGAGATATCTCATAATTCTGACAATTCGATTTTATTGATGTTTAGACGGTCATGTGTGTCAATGATACATTTTGAGTTGTCTTACAATTTTAACATGACTGTTAGGGAATTAAGTATATTTATATATGTGTGTATAAAGGCACACTTTTTTTAGTAAACATGTGTTTGTTTCCTGGCACTACTCTTGTTAATGATCTTCATTTTTTATTTGCATTTCAAATTCATTCAATGATATTTTTGAAAAGTGACGAGAAACTGATGTGAAGAAAAGAACATGAATAGGACTTTTCAACAAGTGTTTAATGCATATAAAAGCCCAGTTTTGTTTTGCTTAATCCTCTGACTTGTAAATGATTTCCAGAAGGTCATTTTTGTCACGTGTATATAAATTTCTATGTATATCTGCCCTCCTGGGCCATGTGTGTGCGGTAATGTGAGCATGTACTGCAGAATGGGAGATTACTCTTTCAACGTAGCAAACCTACATTTTAGGATTTGTTTTATGGTTGATATGCACCATATCATTTTTATTACAATGTGTTAATTAAATTCAAATTTTATGTAATTAAATCACTATCATCAGTTAAAATTTCCTTGTAGTGTGTCATATATTTATGTTCATTCTTGTAAGAGTAAGGTAGCATGGTTTTATTTTCCTCATAAAAGGAGATTGCCTTTCACTATAAATTAAGTCAAGTTTCACATTCAGAACAAAACTTAAGTGCCTAGTTAAAAATTTAAAATTAGAAAAATAAGAATTAGCTTGATGTAAATATTCACTTGAAACTGAACACATGGTTAATGTTACTTTAAATATTTGAAAGTTTTGTCTTAGAATTCTCTCAGTCAATTAGTTTCATTTATTGTCTTAAAATATATACATATTTTGAAATTAGAAACATAAAAACTCATACATGTTAGTTGCATTTACTATACAATGTATATTGATCACAAGTAAATGTTTATACTGAAAACAATTCAGTATTAGGAGAAAGAGGTAAGAATTAAAAACTGTTGGAGCATAGAATAAAGTTTAACATTTTCAATATTAATTTTTACCTTATTTCATTGTAGCTGTGCCATATTAGACTTTAAGTCAGGCAAAGACGCATCTGCAGCTCATGAAATGAATCCAGAGATATTGATCGGTGAGACAAAGTGCCAGGTCAGCACATACTTCCCAGCACCTGAGGAGGGTAAGTGTCCAGTATCTCAACAGCTTTACAACTTACATCACTACACACTGTGGAAGGGCTCAAGAAAGGAAATGGCATGATATTGTTTCTATTTGATTTTAATGCCAACAAATCTCTCCTTCTCGTTTAAATCTAAGATTCAGTTGCATATAGTTTTTGGTCTATTGCCCAACCATCTTCAAAACTCGAATGGTAAGGGATGGGCTTTCATATGTAACATGTCTATTTCTTGGAATGTTTCTAAACCTGACTGGGATGTTTTGGCATTTTGTGTAATATATGCCATTCTATTCTTTAGAGGTTTATTCATGCACCTTGCGAAAGAAAGACTAGCGTCCAAGACTAGCATATAACATCATTGATTTTCATTAGGTGGAGCCTTTTAAATATTTCTCAATGATATGTTGCCCCATGTCTAGAGTGTAGAATAAATTTAAGCTCTGGCTATCAGGAATATCTCCAAACAAGAGAAAAATTACCAAATTGGATGTTTAAAAGTAACGAACACAACAACAACCATTTATCTAAGTGCATGTTGCTTCATCTGTCTATTTGCATTTTGTAGATGAGCAACAGAAGAAGAGCAGCACTGGCAGTGGACAATGGAGGAAGCGTCAAAACAAGAAGGGAGGTAACCAAGGACGAGGTGGCAACTTCAACAAAAGAAGAGGCTATGGTGGCAACTGTAATTATACATAATTTCATATTGATTTAGATGTAATTGAACGTATAGGGAGGTTGAAAAATAAGGATGAAGTCAGGTGGATGCTAGACATTGTCTAAAGTTTTTACATGATTCTGCTACCCAACATCAACTAGCTAGTAACTACTGTATAAGTCACAAGACAGATATAATGAATGGGATAAATGGTGTAAACATCATAAGAATCAAATCATCACCAGATGTGTCATCTGATGCCATATCTCACTTCTTTTATATCATAGTGTTTGCCTGTTACTTGTGGAAGACATGGCCGAGTGGTTTGCATGTTTGACTTTGAATCAAGAAGTCTAAAACTCAAGCCCAAGCCTTGGTACGGTTGGCTGTCCCTGTCTTTGGGATGAGACAGTGAAAACGAAGGTCCCATGTCACAATAGGTGTTTGCATGTTAAAGAACCTTCTCTGCTCTTCGGCCATAAGTGCCGAACATAAGCAAAATTTGTCACATATCGCCAGCACACGTTGACATGTAAGTCCATATAAGTGAGAGATTCTTGAGCGAGACGTTAAACAACAATACAAGCAACCAACTTGTGGAAGATGGGTAATATCTTCCAAAGTATATTTGTAACTGGGTTCTCTCCACCATTAAAAAAATGACCTATGAGAAATCATAATACGAAGTCTATAGAATTTCGTACGTCATTCTGAATGAAATTTTCAGAATGTTTATGAGTTTTATACTGATTTTCTTATATAGAACACCTCTTTATATAGAAACATAACAGGAGATAAGTGTTTGTGTTTATTGTGGGCACTTTGTTTCTTAATCACTTAAGGGTTTAATCTTTCCATTACTTTCTCAACAGTAATGTCATTTTATGAAACTGCACAACTGTGCAAACATTCGTCTGAACCAGAAACATTTTTGAGAGACTAATTCAGTTAGCACAATTTTGGTCCTAACATTCTTGATAACAAGATAATTGATAATTACACAACTGACAGCTAGATTGGACTATTGATATTGAGCTTTTACCATCCCTTCCAGCCCAAGAAAGAACAAATCAAATGCTAATGAATCAGATGCAGAATTTGGCCACTATGGTGATGGGTGGCAGCGGTGGAATGGGTGGCCGCATGGGTGGAAGTCAAAGTCTAATGGGAGCTGGACCTATGATGGGCAGACAAGGATCATGGTCTGGTGGTAAGTACAGTTGTTTATTGTGTATAGGTATTGTATGTCACAGATGGTGGTATTGTTTTACAGAATGTCAAGTATATAATGAATACTCCTTATATAAAACTGAGGGGCCACCGTGGCCGGGTGGTTAGAGCAGTGCGCTTTAAACCACTCAGTCTCTTACCTCTTGTCAGTGTGGGTTTCGAGCCCTGCTGGAATCTATGTTGACTATGTGAGAAAGTTTGCCAGTTTACTTGGGAAAGGCTCTCTCTGCACCAATAAAAACTGACCACCACCATATGACTGAAAGATTTCGAGTGTGGCGTAAAGCAAAAACCAAACAAACTTTAAAACTGAGGACCTGTTTCATTGTAATTGAGAGCACATTAAAGAGCCCTCACTGTTTAGGATAAAGTTGTAAGTGTTTGTCAAGTCAAATGCCTGCACCAGGTTGATGTGGCCAACATATTAACGAAATATTGTAGAAAATGCAAGAAAAGTCACTGATACAGGAACTTAGTAACATGTTTATTCAAGAAGTGCTACAACATAAAAGCAGGCATATAAGTTTTAGTACTGTTGGGTTTGAAGATGTGTAGACTTTAAGCCGGAGAATATTTGCCTGAGAATCTCGGTAGCTAAATGGAAGCTAAAAGCAAACATTTTCACCAGTTCCTTTCCAGTCTGGGACCAGTTTCTGACTAGGAGCAGTAGTGTATGGTGTATTTTGTATTATGTATATTTTTTGACAATGTCTTCTTTGATTGAATTGAGAACATTGAACAAAAAATCTTTCAAAATTATGTGCTAAATAGCCAAAATCATGCATTAGTCAGGTACTGGTCCTAGTCAGGTACTGGCTCTAGCCAGGTATTGGTCCTCCAGCAGTATACACAGGTGGACCCTAAAAGCCAAAGTTTTACTGTGAAAAATTAGAATTGATACACTTTATTTCTATAGCATCAATTTGTAATTTTGTATCCTCTTGTGTTTTTTAGGTGGCCAGAGGGTATGTACAGACATTTTTTTTTACATACTTCTCAGATTCAATTTTATTTTTATGGTCTGTAATTTCAAAAAGTTATAAAAGTAGGTAAAATTGTTTGAATTTTTCTGGTTACGGAAAGTTGAATGGAACATTTTAAAAGTTATCTTAAGAAATAAATGTGCTGTAAAAGAATCAACGATGTATAACAAGTGATTTGCTTTATGGATATGGTTTTCAAACGCATTTATTGAGCAAAGACAGAAAATAAGTCAGATTAAAATGAAAGAGAAACTAGATACGAGTCAATTTAATTTCATTTTAACTCCTGTATATTTGTGTTATTATACAATCCCCTGTATATTTGTGTTATGACATAATCCCCTGTATACTTGTGTTATTATACAATCCCCTGTATATTTGTGTTATGATATAATCCCCTGTGTATTTGTATTGATACAATCCCCTGTATATTTGTGTTATGATATGATCCCCTGAATATTTGTGTTGTGATACGATCCCCTGTATATTTGTGTTGTGATATAATCCCTTTATATTTGTGTTGATACAATCCCCTGTATGTTTGTGTTATGATATGATCCCCTGTATATTTGTGTTATGATATAATCCCCAGTATATTTGTATTATGATATAATCCCCTGTATATTTTCTTCTGACAGTATGGCGGTGGCAGCGGAGGAAAGTAAGTATCTTGTATCTTAAGTATCATGGCTGGATTATTTATTACATTGGTCCGAGGTCACCTCAAATAAGTTTTCAATGAGTAAATATGGTTACGTACATGGCTTTTGTGACCAGTGAAGAGTTCAGGTTATAAATTACCTGTACTGTAGGGGGAGTATGGACTGGAAAAACTTTCATCAGGGCATGAAAATTGGGATGACCACTTGCTCTTTTTGACAAGTGTATCTGAGGGCTGTTTTATTGAAGTGAAGCAAAAAAAAGTGAATACCAATATAAACTTCATGCAAATGATATGAAAATAAGATACTTGACCGCAAATGGAAATAAAAAATCATACAAATAATATATCAATAAGACATAAGATTTCTTGGGCATACAAAAGTCATAGAGAAAATTTCTTGGGCATACAAAAGTCATAGTGCAAAATAATGTTCAGGAGTAAGAAATATAAGCTCCACATATAATGAAGTTGAAGGGAGCAAGACATTTACCTTGTTATAGCCGATCTTCGTTATTTGAAATTACAAAGTAATGCATAGAAAGCAAATAGAAATCTGCTCGTACCAACCGTTACATCTTTACAAGGGATCTCATTATTTGCGGAGTTGACTGTATCATGTCTACCACAACAAAATTCAGATAATTATATCAATCATAAATTTGAAGTGTGAGAAATTATTGTTCTCTTATTCACTTGGTCTTCCACTACCAGTGTATAACTACTGTTATTTGTAGCTTTGGGAACTATCAGTCTGGTTATTTTGATGATGATGATTATGGATCACCAAACAAACGCAGAAGAGGAAACTTTGGCCAAGGGAATCATGGTGGCGGCAACTATGGTAAGTACTAGTTAACCTAAATGTTAGTTATATAGACTCTGCAGTCTCCTGTCATTAGTTTTTAATACATCGTTTTTAGTATCAAGTATTAGTGTTGAAATGACCCCTGACCCAATTACCCTTCAGAGCTGTTATATTATGTTGTTATGTATGTTATACTAGGGGTGATTAAGTTAAAGTAGTTGTTTTATTCTACTCCACATCATTTCAGTGGTCCAAAGTTTGATGTTCTTTGCATAAAACTTACTGTTAGGAATTATGAGGTAGTGCTGACTGAGTATTGATAAGCTAGTTTCCTATTGGACAAGTGGACAATAACATTTATCTAAGAAGCTAGTTCAAATACTGTATAGTAAATTCTTTTTCCAGCATCCAGTGACCGTTTAGATCCAAAGCAGTGACCTAAACATAAACTAGACTGAAAATATTTATGTTTTGTTTTTTTGTTTGTTTTTGTTTTTTTACTTCTTATTCATGCAAAGCCAATTTATAGTATCATACCCCTATTCTAAGACAGGGGAGCTTCTTTTTGCCCAAACACAATTTTGGGATATGTGAATATAAATCAATAGATTTCAGAAGTAAAGATCTACTCTATAATTTTTTGCATCCATGCAGAATCTTTAATTTATTTTACTATCCTCTGACAAAACAGTATCTCTCAGTCATTTAAAATCATTGAAACTATTTATCTATTGCCATTTACTGCTCGGTTTTAAAGTTTGGGTGACATAATTAAAATTTGGAATTTGCATTATGTTTGAAAGTACTCAGCTCCTAATTTTGATGTGTGACGGCATTCTGCATTTGGGCAGTTTCGTTGTTTAAATTTACTAGCCCAAAATAGCCTCTTATATGCTTATTCAAGTGGGGAAAGTGGATTTCTATATTCCTGCTCTGTCATATTACCATAATGGCAATTATGTTTGATAACGTTTATTCCTACAATTTAGTAAATGTTAAAAATGTTAGTTCAGAATGGGATTTTTAGTCTGTATTAAGGTTAGTAAAGTTCTCAACATGCTATAGTTCAGGAGGAACTCTAATTTGACTACTGTCTTCATGTAGTTTTCCATGAAGTACCATTGATTATCATTCTTGTAATCCAAGTAACTTTAACACTGTCAGCAAAAGACAAGATATAAGTCATTTTCAATACATTTCTGGAAAATCTGTTTTTCCCCCTAATATATTTAAAAAGCTTAGATTCTATTTTTTTTAGGACGGTCATATCTGGATTGGGAAGACTACTAAACAAAGGTGTAAGTTAAGAAATCATCATAGTTTTGACTACTGTTTCTATCCGTATGGGTTGCAGTATTCTTATTAACAAATTTGTTATCAAACTTGAAATATCATTAAGATTTGTGACAAAGGTCACTTGAATTATTTTTATTTAAGTTAGAACAAAAAATTCAATTCAGGTATCTATAGGGCTCTTGGCACCACAATCATTTAAAATTTTGGCTAAAAAGTATATCCTAGTGATCCTAATTTGATATAGTCTATGTTTAATCATAATTTGGTTTAAGACAAGAACTGAATAATAAGGGAAAGAGTTGTATGAGTGAATTTCTAGATCCACTTAAAGCAATCAATGATAAAAAATGAATGTTTTAAAATACTATTTTTTTTCTTGCCACCCATCTTGGGATGGAAATGTTGACTTCTTGATACCTTAATAGGATCCATAGAAATGGTTTATGTCTCCAAAATACGTTTTCCCCTTATTCATCCTGGTATTTCAGCATATATAAACTACATAAAAGCAAAATTTTGTGTGGTCTACAGTTGTTGCCTGTTTTCAAGAATTTCTTATCAATACATTTTGAATATCACCAACTTGAGTTGAACTTATTTTGTAAAATTAGGACTAATCTTATAGACATTCTTCATTGTACTCTATTATCAAGGATACATAACTTAATGTTTCAAATCCAGTTATAACACCTGCCCTGGTATATTTTGTTCATTTAAAAAATTCTTAAATTTAATGTCACAAAAATTTAATTGGCAGTATTCCTATTCTCTATTGAAATAGATTTTAATTATTATTGCTTAATTTATATATATACTCAAGTTAAAGACCAAGTAATTTGTATCCCTCTGCCAAATTTGATTTCACATGTATATTAAGCTTTTAGGGTATATTACTTAAAAAAGGATTTTTAGAAAGCACTTTTTCAGATATTGGTTGATTGTATTATTGTTTAATGTTGTACGCAAACATCTTTCACTTATATGGGGATGGGCGAAAAATTAGTCCTGTGCTTAGAGCTTAAACCATTGAGCAGTGTGGGTTCATTGATGTGCCAACTCCTAATGTAATGCCGGACCTCAGATTTGACTGTCTCATCTGAAGGATAGGAAAAGCCATCCATTGCCAGCTTGTAGTTTCCAACCCATGACCTAACAAGTCGAAGTCTAACATGCTTACGACTGAGCAACAATAGCTTTCACCGTTGAAACAAAGGAGCCAACAGATCTCTGACAGGCTCTCCTCTTCAAACTTTTAAGGATTCTGTTGTTAATGGTTCTCTGATATCCAATTTGAATTAATTCTTAAACCTTCATTTTGTTATTCAGGAAAATTTTAGTCCTGAAAATTATCTTGATTCAAGAGGACTTTGAATAATAAATACCTCATATGCAGGTGGTAAAACAAGGTAACCTCTCTGTGGGGTTCAGATTTCAGTGCTACACTCTTTCTTTTTTCCCAGACAAATATACTGTAGTGTGGTACCACACTAAACTTCAGGGTCTTAGCTTGAAAAATTAAAGGTTCTGACTGCCCATTTATCTATCTCACTGAATTAATTGAAACTTAAAGTATGAATATGTAAACAAGACTGTAAATGATTCTGGAGGTATATAATGACCAGAGTAGTTACAAAAGTAACTATTATACATCAGATGTGGGTATGTAAGTATTAAGTGTCTGGACAAGACGGAAAATGATCTGTCTATAAAAGGATGGAGTAATGATGAATGAACAGATGTGTTGAATAGTCTGTTAGAAAATCTGTTCATTTGGTAGTGTGCACGCCTTCAGATCCTTTGGTGGTAGGTTTGAGCCGCTGCAGAGGATGATTGACTTTTCCTGTTCTTTTGGATGAAACAGTCAAAACTGAGGTCTTGTTTCACAGCATATGGTGGTATATTAAAGAACCCTCTTTGCTCAATGGCCGTAAGTTCCAAGCATAGGGGAAATTGTAGCCCTTCACTGGTATTCGGTGGCATAAGCATATAAGTGAACGTTTCTTGAGTGAAACATTGAACACCAGACAACCAACCAATGTCTATTTCTGATATGCTCTGTAATTTGGCTGTTATTCCTGTTATACTTGCAGGTGGAGGAAACAGAAACCAGATGAGAAACAGGCAGAATAAAGGTGGATGGTAAAGGTATGTATCCATCTCTTAGTCAATCTGTCCATCTAGGCATAGTTATGACTCTGTATCTCCATCCAAGTCTTTGTAACCAAACAGTAAATCAGTATATTCAAAGATCAGCATAATATTGTGTACAAGGGGAAATAACATTTGCCTTCAGGTTTGACCTACTTTCTAATAAGATATGCTGCCATATGCAGGGCTGGAAATTAACGGTCACCCGTTTGTCAGTGGCGAATTGAAATGCTGCCGAGCTAACAAATTTTCCATAGAGTTCTCCCATATGGTGAATCAAGTTTACTAAGAATTGCAAGGTAAATTAAGTATTTTTTGGAGAGACATGCATTTTTTTCTCAAGAAATTATCAAGATTTTACATAAAAAGAGAGTCTCTCGATTTAATAGCAGAGACATGGCAAATTTGATCAACTGAAATAGAATTTTGTTTAACTTAAGAAAATGTTCAAAATAAAAGGGCTTCTTAAACTTGGTGTAGGCTAATTCAATTTTCGGAGTATTAGCCGGTGTGGCTAATAAGAATTTATTACCAATTTCCTGCCCTGCATATGGATTGATTGAGTTTCACTTACACATCTAGTAATGCTTCAGTAAATGGCTGTTGGAATTAATATTTACATTTAAATTTTTTTATTTGAATTGATGATGTTTCAACAAATTTTTAATTGTGCCTTCTTTTTCATTTCAGTCTCATGGGACATTTACATAACCGATCAAAGAAAAGATACCGTGGATCATCAACATTATTCTGATGGCTGCGGTTGAACTTTAAACTATATTTTAGTAATAATTCAGTGCAAGTTGATATCATAAGATCATGAATATTGAACACTTTTTATGAACTTTGTTTTTGTACATTCAGTGTGTTTGTTGTTCTATAACAGAAATACCCGGTAGGTAAAATATTCATGGATATAGCTTGTATACAACAATGTCTGTATACCTAAGCTACTTCAGAGAAAACAAGAAAGTTGCATACATAGATGTTATCGTATTCATTTATCGATGTACAGTTAGGTAGTCTATACTCTGTGTAAACTTTTATGTAAGAATGGCCTTTAAGGTATTTTTGAATGTATTTTCTATTTTGTCAGCGTAGGGATTCATTTTGTGTTTTATCATCTCTGGTTTACTGCGAGCATTTCTGTCTGTACCTAGTTCCAT
>JACSZP010007428.1:0-12327 GCA_016161895.1 Pinna nobilis | reverse complement strand
TTTTGGCCCGTTACGGCACCCCGGTTACTATGGCCCCATTTTTATCATGTTGCAGTTTCCCTGTTGTCCTGTATCAGATATAAAGCCTTACACCAAATTTTGTCCAAATCTGATGAAAAAATCTCAAGTTATTTGACGGTAATGGAAAAATGACATATTTTTATGATTTTAAAGTCCCATAACTCTGGCAAATATTGACGGATTTTGGTCATTATCAATCTCATCTGAGATCTTACTAATATAAAGCCTTACACTAAATTTTGTTCAAATCTGATGAAAAAATCTCAAGTTATTTGACGGAAATGGAAAAATGACCTATTTTTATGATTTTAAAGTCCCGTAACTCTGGCAAATATTGACGGATTTTGGTCATTATCAATCTCATCTGAGATCTTACTAATATAAAGCCTTACACTAAATTTTGTTCAAATCTGATGAAAAAATCTCAAGTTATTTGACGGAAATGGAAAATTGACCTATTTTTACGATTTTAAAGTCCCGTAACTCTGTCAAATATGGATTGATTTTGGTCATTATCGAACTCATCCGAGATCTTACTGATATAAAGCCTTACATCAAATTTTGTTCAAATCTGATGAAAAGTTTTTGAGTTACTTGACGGAAACCATGTGTGCAGACAAACAGACAGACAAACAGACAGACAGACAGACAGACAGACAGACAGACCAAAAACAATATGCCCCCGATCTTCGATCACGGGGGCATAAAAATCTCCTATGGCAGTAGAAAAAATTGAGTACATTTGTATTTTGAATGAGTTAAGGTCACATTACAGCAAACCAACTATTTTTTATACATTGCCTAACAATATAAAGGTGTTTGAGTGGCCGTGGCCTTTTTGGAATAATGTGTAACAAAGTTGCAATAATTCCTTAGATGATGAGCAAAACTTGTCTGAAATTTCACTCAACACTTGCCTCTGATGGGAACATTACTGATCTGACATGCAGTTGAACTAACAGCAATAGAATGAATTCTAAATATCCATTTAAACCTTGTCTACTGGGGCAATGGTGCAAAATACAATGTATAATCCTCTATGCACTTCATATGGCTATATATAAGGTACAGTCTGCATTTAGATACAAGTTTGAAGATGGCTGTATGTATATAAAGTCAGCAAAAGTGAATATATTTAGTCAGCAGAAAGATTGGGTGCCACAAGATGCATGCATGAAATGTACATGATCAGCAAGAGGTCTGAGAATTACATTGGCATGGCAATTAACATTCCTCTGTTACCATGACAACTGACTGAGTTGTCTTGTCATCAAGCAGAAAAGACACATGAAGGAGATTCATCCTGTATGTCTCAGAGACAGATGGAAAGATGCTGAAGACAATGATTACCCATGGAAAGATAACTCTGTCAGACATTGTCTCCTCCCACATGTGCTTGTATAGGACAATGATTACCCATGGAAAGAAAACTCTGTCAGACATTGTCTTCTCCCACATGTTTGTGTAAGACAATGATTACCCATGGAAAGATAACTCTGTCAGACATTGTTTCCTCCCACACATGCTTGTATAGGACATTGATTACCCATGGAAAGATAACTCTGTCAGATATTGTCTCCTCCCACATGTGCTTGTATAAGACAATGATTCCCCATGGAAAGATAACTCTGTCAGATATTGTCTTCTCCCACATGCTTGTATAGGACATTGATTCCCCATGGAAAGATAACTCTGTCAGACATTGTCTCCTCCCACATGTGCTTGTATAAGACATTGATAACCCATGGACAGATAACTCTGTCAGACATTGTCTTCTCCCACATGTACTCATTTTAAGATAGATCTGTCTGTCCCTTTTTTTAACTGTGACATCAGTCGCAATATCAAGTTGACCTTGTTGTAACAAGCCTAAATTACACATAGTTAAGTTGACCTATACTTGGTTGTGAAGGCTTAAAGTTTGGGAGAAAAAGAATTGACCATTATGGTGTGTTGTCAAAAGGAAATCTTATAACATGTAGGAAGGAACATGACCATTTAGAAGCAGGCAGAGCCTCTTTCTTGATAGCCATTGTCTTTCTATGTGGTGGTAAGATTTCCTTATCCAAGACGAAGACACTGTACCCATGTAAGATTTTTTCCTCACATAATTACGAATGTGAGACAGGGTCCATGACTGAAAGGCAGCAATGTGAGATTTTTCTGTCTTATACTGATACCACTATGCTTTTTCTATCACACTTGACCGTAAGACGCAATGACCAACAGTGACAAGATAACACTGTCTAGGGAAAGACAGATCATACTTGCTATGACATCACAATCAACAGTGATACAAGTAAGAAAACACTGTCTAGGGAAAGACAGATCATACTTGCTATGACATCACAATCAAAATCATGATTTGAACTTGCTTTACAAAAATACCATCAGCTTAAGAATTGTATTGTGATGTTAAGATGAATACCAATGCTGTTACTTCACTTCAACAGCCAAAACTAGGTGGCCACTAGCCATAATGACATGTAACATATATTTATTTATGTTCAGGTTAAAAACTTGATTTTATATGAGAGAAAAAGAGCATGATTACGTTGTAAACAGGGAAATCTTAAAACCCCCTAGAAAGAACATGGTAATCTAGAACTCAGCTAAGCCTCATTCTGAGTAGTTCTTTCCCTTCTAGTTCAAAAGATATGGTCCAGATTAAAGGTTTTTTTTTTTAAAGTAGGTCAAACTCTAAGGTTAAAGTAACGAGGTCAAAAATTTTGGTATCCCTTGAAACGTCTTGTCACAAGGAATACACAAGTGAAATATGAAAGCCCTATCACTTACATGTATCATTCAAAAGTTAAAAACAAGCTTAATGT
This sequence comes from Pinna nobilis, assembly GCA_016161895.1. Classification (NCBI taxonomy): domain Eukaryota; kingdom Metazoa; phylum Mollusca; class Bivalvia; order Pterioida; family Pinnidae; genus Pinna; species Pinna nobilis. The sequence continues at coordinate 9,475 of JACSZP010007428.1, read as the reverse complement.
TTTTTTTGTGGACAAACAGACAAATAGACAGGACAAAAACTACATGCCCCAGAATCTTTTATTACAGGGGCATAAACATCTTGTATCATTATGTGTATAAATGTTTCTGATGACAAAAGATTAATTACGGTAAGTATCTGGGTAGAGTAGTGCACTGTTTAAAAAGTCAGTCCAACCTCATTTATGTGGTCACCAAAATACCCAATGCTTCAATTTCTGGATGAAATTTCTAGGGGTCAAAATTTTTAAAATGCATTGGTCATTACCAGAGATCCACGGATCTTGCAGCTCTACTGGTACATATGGATACATGTTGAGCAATATAAATTATGACTTTAATACTATAGTCCTTCAAATGACCTTAAGAGGTCCAATCAGGTCGAATTTTATTTTAAACACATTAGTGGCTGGAGGAGTAGCGATTTTACTGTTTTGGCCCCTAAAATGGCCCCTTTAGATTGGACAAGGCTGAATTTCATTTTAGACCAATTACATGTTATGCTGAAAACATATATGAAGTCTAAAAGTGAATATGTGGTATGGGTTAGGAGGAGTAGCGATAACAAGAAATTGTTTACGGACGGACGGACGCCGGACAACGGGGTATCGCATAAGCTCTGCTGGTCTATGACCAGTAGAGCTAATAATATGTAAGTTTTAGTTATTTGAATAACTCATTTATCCGGACAATTTGCTTGTGAACAAATGTGCCCTGATTAATGAGGCTCCGCTGTATTTTCCACACAGGACAGTCTTTAAGTCACATGGAGGTATCTATTTGTAAATGAAAGAAAAGATGCCAGAGCTTCAGAGGAACCCAGGTAAAGGTCATCCATTTTTGTAAAGTGGCAAAACTTCTTGCATGACGAGCAGCTCAGAGTGGAATTGCAAGCCAGAAGTCAGAAGCTTTGTGGTTTACAAGGTGATGCTCTAACATACTTAGATAAGGAGGCCCCTTCAACTCTGTTAAAGATTTCAAATCTGTCTGAAGTCTAAAGTCGTCTTTTGCTATAGGTACATGTATATGTCCTCTGTGTCTTGGCTGTAAATCCAATTGATAACTAACAAGATGATATAAATATAGTAAAAATTATCTGTAAAAGTTATTCAAAGTCACAGTCAAAGTTGCCTTGAATGACAGGCGGCCTTTGTATGGAGATTCATATATCAAGAATTAGCCAAGGTTATTTTTGAAGGGGACTTTTATAGACAGGTGTCCTTTAGGGTCATTTCTACTATACTTATATACCTTTCTCTTTGTCTTCTGCTATATCTGGTAAATCTTGATCCAATTCATTATTGTCCTCATCTTTTGCCTGAAATGTCAAAACAATTTATATTACTTATTTTTTTTATTTTTTGTTGTTTAACATTGCACTCAAATATCTTACATTGATATGGAATGCCACTGAAGTTGTCTGGGATTAAGCCCTATGATTAGCACATTAAGGTCCATTGAGCAATGACAAATCTTTAACCTGGTGCCACTCTCTATGACACAGGGCCCCCAATGCTACTGTCTCATTTTAAGAATAGGATTAAATAGTCAACTCTACTGAGGCTTAAAACAACAACCTCATGGCCTGGGGACCGCCATGGCCTAGTGGTAAGCATGTTCAACTTCAAATCGAGAGATCTGGGATTTGAGCCCAAGCCAGGTATCTCTGTCTTTCAGATGAGACAGTAAAAACCAAGGTCCTGTGTCACAGTAGGTGTTGGCAAGTTAAAGAACTCTCCCTGCTCTATGGCCCTACGGCCATAAGTGCCGAGCATAGGCAAATTTGTCACCCTTCACTGGCATATGGTGACGTCTCCATATAAGTAAAATATTCTTGAATGGGATGTTAAACTACAAGACAACAGTCAACAACCTCATGTCTAATGTTGAGTATTACGCCAAAGAGACAGGACCATTCTGAATATTAATTCATAAATATGGAACACAAATTGAAAGTTCTGTAATAAAGAGGCTTACAAAAGTCTCCACTATTACTAAACGCTAAAAAAAAAAAAACACTTCAGTCAAAGAAAACACCCACATTAAAATCCAGTTGATTGCTAGGTAAAATAACACATGCCAACTACTGTAAAACCTCGGTTCAAATACGTTCTCAGAGACACAACAAAACCAGTCTTTAAAATGTGAGTTTCTATACAGAAATTGATTGTTTTTGGGCTGCAAAGAGCAGTCTTTCTGGCCAGAAGCTCTTTCAGTGTAACTATTAAGATATCTCTCTCTCTCTCTCGTTTTCCAATTAGTATCATAGGTGACTAACATCGGTGAGTAATCTAAATCTGTGACGAGGAATCATTTCCAATGTCACATGCAAACTGGAAACCAGACAACAATTTTGTTTGTAGTACAGCAAATGAATTAACATCATCGAAGCTGTAGAAGTACAATGATAAATGTAGGAAAATGAGAGTGAGAAGGATTAATTTAATTTGTTGGTTGTTATTTGCCCACTTATCCATACACTCACCGAAACTGGTAACTCAATGCTATATATACAATGCATACGACAAGGGATGCAGGTGATCATGCACAGAAGGTTAAAAGAGGCTCCCATCTGTATCCTCTCAGAAATAGCAATACTGTCATATACTTATTTCAGTAAATGTAGTGTTCTAATACCAATGCCTTCGGCCTATCTTTATTGCACAAATTAAAGTTTGGTGCTAAAATTATACGAATATCTTCATTAAGTGATACGTACTGGCTTAAATAATGATGATTATGTGTATGAAACATCTGAAAAACATTCCTTTAATCAGTAGTTTCTACTGAGAAACTACGGTTACATGCACTATGCAGGACCAGAGATCAAGTAGGCACTACATGCGATAAGATAAAAATCATGTGTACATGCACACCTATATTGTGTGTATAAATATACTACAAAATATGAAAGCTGTAGGTATAAATCTGTAGAAGAAGATATAGCCAGAAAAGTCATATATCCAAATACAAGAGACTAAATTGAACCTCTGTCGCTCACCTGAGCAGCATGAGCATTAAGAGGGAAAATGTCCAACAAAGATAAGGTCAAACTACATTTAGACGTTGCGTTAATGGGACTAAAAACAACAATGCTTCTTTAAGCATTCCAAAAGGGGTAATCTCTGATGCCCGCTTCCTCCATCCTGGATCCATCCCAAATGCCAATCTCATCAAGACAAAATAAAAGTATCTATTTGAAACTACTAGCGCTCACATATGCAGGGCTCACTCTGTGGTTAGCCAATTTAACCATCTGCTATTTTTTTTCTATCCAAAATTGGCTGAAAAAAAGTTGTTTTTGACTCTATTGCATGATCTCAGGTGATCAAATAGATCATCTGATGTATTAAAAATAAATAAATCATACATTGATCATGAAATAAAAAGGGGATGATTCAAAATGAAAGGAAAATGACCTCCATATTTGCTTGTGAATGTTATGTAAAATTATCAAACATATTTCACATAATGCTAAATGTTCATTCAGTTGGCAAATGAAAACATCATTTCACTAAGAAAAATCTTGTTTGGCTAAGTTATTGCCTAACAGTTTTCAAAACCCAGGGTGAGCTGTGCACATAATAGTGTTGAATCTAGAGCAATAAAGCATGGCACTTTGCCCTGCTGCCATGCCCTTTTTCTGAAATACTGTACCCTTTTTCTCAGTGTTATCCCCTTTCCTGTACCAAAAATGTTACTTCTAGGACTTAAGACTGAACAAGATGAAATTGTTAGATTATTCCGATTCCTCGGAAAAAAAGGTGTTCTATTGTCATTCAATGAAAGGTATTTTGAATGAGTATGTGGAGGACACATAAGCACACATGATTGTGCACGTGCCCTCAAAACCAATCTTCAAATGTTAAAAGTGAGCTCTTGCCCATGGAACCATGTGCCCTTTTCCCCTCCATGGCACCTGATCCCACCTCTGGATTGCCAGAGGTCCATGTTTGTCCAATATTCACAAAGTTTGTATCAAATGACTATTGATTCTTTTGGCGATTGATACATAGGTATCTCTGACTTTTATATTCCTAGATTCAACACTACATGACAAACAAGCATAGTCAATACTGTCTCAAGCGCATGCTGACCTGAGAATCCTGCGGGTGATGGTCCACCTTGATATTTTTATCATCACTTCTCGGTACCTTATCATCTTCCTCGCGATTTGGTAATGCTATTTGTAACTCATCTGGACCTTGGGGTTGGGCATCTTCATTTACATTTGGTTTATTTTCTTTCTTTTCCTCTTCTTCTTCATTATCCTATTTCAATAAATCAAAAGTAACAAATATTTTTAAATTAAGTATCTTTATTTATATCAATACTGTATACTGGGAAATTTTCACACCTGTTTTACTTTCGCCCCTTTGGCCCTCACCGTCAGTGGGCGAATAAAACACTAGGGGAATTAAAAACGATAACTACATTGAATAGAATTGCTTGGGAACGAAAGTGTCCAAATCATTGAGGTTCCTCTTTACTTCAAGTGGAACTCTATGTCAACCCTATAATCAGATTTTAATTTGATTTTACCTGGCCAGACTTGACCTATCAATTAACCCTTTAAGAAGTGGGCACTCTACATTGATCGGTCAAAATGACTCTATGCATATTTTCAAGAATAGAGTGTATGCTGGAAAACTAAATATGTACAAAAGAAGCAAAACACATCTATGAAACTTCTATACTCATGACAGTAGTGCTGATGAACTGTAGGTCAAAGGTCAATGTCATAAAGTAATTTTAAGATTTTTGTTAATCTTTTTACAGGCAAAATGACATATATATAACGGTACTTGTATATATTTATTTTTGGTCTGTTCAGGATCGATAACAGACTTAGTGACTACGTACTGTGTTACATCATATATGACATCATCTTATTAATATGCCAAGGATATGATATAACTGTGCAAAGTTTTGCTTGTCATAGGGTTAAATGCACATATCATTTATCTAAATTGCCATCTATTATACTTGTATTGCATATTTCAAGTTATAATCAAATAAGAAGTTTTTGCCTCAGACAGGCTAAAAAGTAAAATAGCTATGTCACTAAAGTCTTTATATTTCTTTAACATCAAAATATACACGTACAGTTTAACCTGCCTTAGCGACCCACTGAATTAAAAGAAAAACCTGTCTTAAGTGACCTAAAGGGTGGTTCCTAAACTGGGTTTTTCCTATATAAATCACCTGAATTAAGAGACCACCTGTCATATGTGACCCTTTTTTGCCCCTTCCCTTGGACGGTCTCTTAAAACAGGTTAGACTGTACAAACATATGTATACCAAACTAGAGTGCAAATTGTGGAAGCAGTAAAGAGTGAAGTGAAAGCCTTGTGCATATGTGTATAATGAAGGGATAGTGAAGTGAAAATATAAGCCTTCTGCATACTTGGCAATTGAATGGCCTGATTCCACACTTTTTTTATGGTTAAACCTCTAAATTCTATTGCTGTCACATGACCACACAGCATTTTGTTTCCTTCAATGTCAAGTCTCTGAATACCAGAGATATATATTTCAGTTGGTCACTTTATCAATTTGTTGTTAGACAAAGCTAAAAGGTATCTGGTTAGACATTTACATAATCCCAGGGTATGTTATTACATAAACTACTAAAGCATTTGGCAGGACATGATATGTACATGAATGAGCAAAAGCAATGATTAATGATTATGTATGCAAAAATAAATAATGTATATAATCCTATATCAGATGTGAATACAGCATAAATGTACATGTAGCAGTATACAATGATTGTTTAGAGGAACAAAGTCGTATCTCCAATATAGACTGCTTAGAAGAACACTGTCCTATCTCATTTTTCATATTTTTGTAAAAATCGACAATAGAAATTCAACACAGTTCTTTTAAGAAGTATCTTTGCTCATCTCAAATGTCATTCTTTTATCATAAGATACAACACTTAGTCTTTAATTTAATGTCATTGTTAGGTCTTTTAATAGAAAAATTAGGAAGAAAATAACCTTCTTATTGGATTGAAAAAATTAGTCGGAAAATAGTCAAACTGAGATACAACTATGTACTTCTACACAGTCTAATTATGAGAAATACGACTCTGTTCTTCTAAACAATCGACAATACTGTGAATTTGGATATATTTGTGAGAATTTTATATTTGCTTTACTACATGAACTTCTATTGGCTCAATATACTAATCTAGCAATGACATACACAATGTTACATGTACCTTGTATTCAATCACATGAAAATATAGTACTGTGAATGACCTCCTTAACGACACAAGAAAACCAGTCCTTATAGATCTCGGTTCATCTGAACAGTAATGGAACTATACGGGAGACAGCTAAAAAGTCTTTGTGATAAGATGGTTTTTAAATATGGTGGTTGCTAATGCAGATCTAACTGTACACATAGGTTTTACTGTACACATGTATCTATTCCTATTTTAAATGACTGGAATAGAACCCAGATGATGACCAGTAGAATCTCACATAAAGAGCACCCACTTAAAGGTCATCTCTCACTTCATGAGCACCCACTTATAAGTCATCTCACTTGAAGGTCACCTCACATAAAGAGCACCTACTTAAAGGTCATCTCACTTAAAGAACACCCACTTAAAGGTCATCTCTCACTTCAAGAGCACCCACTTTCAAGTCATCTCACTTGAAGGTCACCTCACATAAAGGGCACCTACTTAAAGGTTATCTCACTTAAAGAGCACCTACTTAAAGGTCATCTCTCACTTAAAGAGCACCCACTTAAAGGTCATCTCTCACTTCAAGAGCACCCACTTATAAGTAATCTCACTTGAAGGTCACCTCACATAAAGAGCACCTACTTAAAAGTCATCTCACTTAAAGAGCACCCACTTAAAGGTCATCTCACTTAAAAGTCCCCACATTTAAAGAGCAACCCCTTAAAGGTCATCTCATTTAAAAATCACATCATTTAAAGAACACCATTTTAAAGATAATCTCACATAAAGGTCACCTCATTTTAAAGAGCAACCCCTTCAAGGTCATATCACTTAAAAGAACATCCCCTTAAAGGTCATCTCACTTAAAGGTCACTTCATTTACAGTGCAGCCCCTTAAAGGTCATCTCAATTGAAGGTCACCACACTTAGTCGTAAAGGTTGAGGTCTCTGAAAGCCAAGGTATACATGTACATTTCTATTTCTGGGTCTCCCTGCTATTGATGTTTAATGATTTGTCTGTCCACCATTTCCAATGAAACATATGATTTATATTTCCTGACAATCTGTGCAAGGAACTTCTTGCATTCTGCTCAGAAATATCCTCATTCTAGAGTAGGAATGAAGGGAAACAGTAGACAGTGTACACATGGTTTTCCTGCATATAACAGTTTCATGTAACAGTCAACTGTTGTTCCTAAGTTTAAATCTAAAGGTTTTTTGTTATTCCATTGAGAAAACAGTCAAAAATACTTTATCTCTACTAAGATAGATAGTAAGGTACCAGGTTGAGTTTGTCAATCATTCCTGCAGTCTTGGTAGCGAGGTTCTACTATACATGGGTACAAGCCAAACAGAGGATAAGGATTGCGATGGCTGGGATATGCAAATGTTAATGTAGGCTTACCTTTTGAATGTAAAACATGCATGAAGAATAAGTAACCATGTAACAGGATTATAGATGTATTTGTGTATTACACAACAGTCACACCCTGGTAACATCAAGTTCATATACAGTATAGGTATTTGGAAATTTGACCAATGCACAGGACTTTATCCTGTGCAATAATGGCAACTCCAATGTTGACAATATTATCCTGGGTGCAAGAAAAATCAATCATGCAAGATGTGGATCTTGGACCTTAGACAACATTCTTAGTCTAGAGGCAAACACACCACTGCAGGACTATGGCTTACTTACATGTAAGATAACCAATTCTACAACATAGCATAACAGTTGTCTATATACAGTGCTAAAGAATTGGTTCCTTTGTTGTATTATTGTTTATGTCCCACACAAGAATCTTTCACTTGTATGGAGACGTCACCGTACACCTGTGAAGGGTGACTAATTTTGCCTATCCTCGACACTTAAGGCCGTAAAGAGAGGGTTCTGTGCCAACACCTACTGCGATACTAAACCTTGCAGGTTTTTACTGTCTCATCTGAAAAACAGGGACAGCCAACCTGCTTAAGTCTGAATGCCAAAATCAGACAAGTCATATGACAGCTATAAGATGTGTGACCTAAATAAACGTATCCCTTTTTACCTATACTGTTATTAGCATGGATTCAGTGGCAAGGAAACATTGATACAGTTTTTTTGTTTAACTGATGTTTTAAGCCACAAATATCCAAATCAGGGGCCCTTTTCACAAAGAATCTTACGATCAAAATCACTCTTATAAAAGGCCACAGAGTCTTTCAATAATATGAAGATATACTGTATACTGGGTTATTTTTGCCCTGTGATATTTTTGCCCTAATACAATTGTAAACAGTTTCGCCTTGTTTTAAATTCGCCCACTCTCCTCATTATTCTATTCAATGAGTCTACTATTTTGAATTTGTCCAATCTTGAATTCGCCCAGTGACGATGAGGGTGAAAGGGGTGAAAATAAAACAGGGGCGACAATTTCCCTGTAAACAGTAATTGTATAACAATGAAGAGCTACAAATTTGGCCTGCTTGTGCTTCAAAAATTGTCTAATACCCAGAATTTAATCCTGTGTAGTGAGAAATGTTTGACATCAGGGCTGGGCACCATAAAACTTATGAATTTACGTAAGTCTGAAAATCATCTCAAATCCAGTTAATCTTTTAACTTGATGTGCAAGCCTTGAATCCAAATTTCTGATGAATTCAACATTACCTTTTATACTGCTAAGACACAGTAAAAGAGTATGTTAAGCATGTTTATTAACTACCCTTGATAGTATTTAACATTTTTCTGATTGGCCATGAAACTAGATTCTCAGACTTAAGTAAACTCTCAGGATTGATGGTGCTCAGCTCAGACCGCTTTCTACTGTCTCCTATAAAATTCTTAGAAGGTAATAGAATACAGTTGAACTAGAACTCTTCACACTCTGGGTCGGGTTGTCATTAAAAGCAGATGGATTATTTGTTCAAAGTCAAAATAAATGAACAGACTAAAATTATGCATCTATTTTATTGAATATATCATTTCCTAAAATAACATTAAATCTATGCCTGTGTACACAGACAGTTTCACAACAAAATTCTATGAATATGGTAGTATGTTATTCAAATCATAAATCTTGTGACAAAAACTCGTGCAGGATGTAAATTAAAATCATGATGGAAGATTTTTCTTACATTGTATGTACAAGAGTTGGTCTACATGTATATATTGACTTTTTCTTTTCAATAGACAAAGACATCAATTAATTGGAAGACATATACCAAAAACTGTTGCACACTTAAGGCACTAAATAAGGTCAGACTCCACTAAATAAAGGGCAATTTGGTTGGTTAAC